>CM021100.1:203866439-204008448 GCA_007115665.2 Sequoiadendron giganteum
CCCTCAACCCTCAACCCTTAAACCCTAATCCCTCAACCCCTATACCTTCTTAATCCCTCAACCTTCAACCCTCAACCCTTAAACCCTAATCCCTCAACCCCTATACCCTCTTAATCCTTGAACCCTCAATCCTCAGCCATTAAAGCCTAATCCCTCAACCCCTATATCCTCTTAATCCCTCAACCCTCAACCCTTAAAGTTTAATCCCTCAACCCCTATACCATTTGAATCCCTCAACCCTTAAACTCTAATCCCTCAACTCCTATAACCTCTACCCTATAACCTATTAATCCCTCATTCCTAAATCCTAAACCCTTAAACCCTAACCCATAAACCCTCTACCGTGAATCCTCTACCCTCTACCCTCAACCCTAATCCCCCAACCCTTAAACCCACTTAGTAAACTCTCTACCCTAATCCCTCAACCCTCTTGACCCTTAAACCCTTAAACAGTTAACCCTAAACCCTCGACCCTCAACCCTAACCCCTTAAACCCTAAACTGTTAAACCCTTTACCCTCTACCCTCTACCATCAACCCAATACTCTCTACCCTAAACCCTAATCCCTAAACCCTTAATCTCTCAACCCCTATAACCTCTACCCTATATATTGGACCCTCAACCCTAATCCCTCGACCCAATACCTTAAACACTCAATCTTCAACCCTCAACCCTTTACCCTATACATTAAACACTCAACCCTCAATTCTCAACCCTCAACCCTTAATCCCTCAACCCTCAATCCTTAAACCCTAAACCCTCTACCCCTTACATTGGACCCTGAACCTAATCCTTCAACCATATACCCTCAAACCTATACCCTAAACTCTCCACCCTCAACCAAGTAAACCCTTAACCCTAAACCCTTAACCCCAAACCCTTCAACCTTAAATGCTTAAACCTAAAACCTTCTACCCTATACCCTCAACCAAATACCCTCTACCATCAAACCTATTCCATCAACCCTCAAACCTTAAACCCTACTACCCTAGGAACCATCAACCCTATAGGTCCTCCATCCTAATCCCTCAACCCCTATCACTTTCTCTCTATCTATACATCTCACCTCTCCCTCCTTTCCTCCCTCCCACCTCTCTAATTGTCTCTATCTACTGTCTCCCTCTTTCTGCGTACCTCTCGTTCAATCAATCCCCAGCACCCTCTCTCACTCCCTCTCTCTCACACTCCCTCTCACTACCTATCTCTCAAGTCTCTTCCTCTCACCCCCCTCACACTCTCAAGTCTCTCCCTTTCGCACCCTACCTACATAACCCTCTCTTTCTCTTTGTCTCTCTCTCTCCCTCTCCCTCAATTCTCTCTCTCCCTCTCCATCAATTCTCTCTCTCCGACCCCCCCTCTCTCTCTCTCCCTCCCTCTATCCCTCCCACCCTACCTAGCTAAGTCCCCCTCAATCCAACCCCTTCTCTCCCACTCCCTCTCACTTTGACCCCCTCTCCATCTCTCTAGACTCTCTCTAAATTCTCCCTTCATCTAAAGTCATACATAAATGCATACATACAAGCATAATACATTTGTACACATAATCTTACATCCATACAAGCATACATACATACATGTACATAAAAATATATCAGCATACATAAATATATTAGCATTTAACATAAAGTAAGAAATAACGTGAGTGCGTTATAACATGCTCACATTATGGGTTAGTAGACATGTTCCTCGTAGAAGCAAAAACCATGTCAAAGTGAGCTATAATGCGAGCGCATTATAACGTGCTCGCATTATATCTTGCTTTGAGAATTATCGAACTTTAAGCTTGGTATTGCCTTGGAATTCCAACCCAAAGGTTTGGAGGGCATTCCCAACGACCAGAGACATGTTTTTAAGAAATCCACCATATTTCTCATAATTGAGTTCATGCTCACCGTCAAGATTGCATGTGGTTCAATATCGAAAAAATTGAGCACATGGGTAATGTTGGGTTATCTCTTAGCTATCCAACGATGTAATTTTTTTCACTTTCTGAAAATGTTAAGTCTTTCATCCATAATTTATTTTATCTGTATGTCTTTTTCTTGCCAAAAAGCAGTGTTTGGTATTTTTTTCGTTATAAATTAACCGTTCATCAAATTTTCAAATAAATTACATTTTTAGAAACTAGACTCCATTCTACAAAATTAAAAAATTAAAAAAAAAACAAATCAATTAGTTTCCAAAATTTGTAGGGGTAGCATGGCCAAAATTCTATTTTTAGGATATGTCCACTTCGCAAATTAGTAAAAAATCAAATATTCATTAAAAAATTATTAGAAAAATCGTGCATCAACTACATACTGTTAGCTAATTTCTGACCATTGCGATTTTAAAAATACTAAAAAAAAGTTCACTATACGAGGGTCGTACAAGAGTTGCTATGTTATGTTTTTTTGACAAACACAACACCAATTTGTGTACGTCCCTCATTTGAACCCCTTAATCTCAATCATTTTCAAAATAAATTAGTAGTTTAGAAAGTAGACTTGGAGCACTTGAATCCTTCTTTTTGTTCCATCTCAAAATTTTGAGTCTAAGTATCCAATTTCACATCCAAGGTCAGTATTTCCTGATTTCAGGAAAAAGTTGTCCACTTAAGTCCCCTTTTTGGGAACCATCTTGGTGCACTTACCCAGAAGATTAGATTCAAAAGTTTAGAAGTTTTTCTAAATTTAATGAACATATTTCAAGTCAGTTGTTCTTTATTTGACTTTATCATCTAGCTAAGGAAACATTTATCACAACCTTTTGTTAAGCTTCCTTGTCAAACTCCTGGCAAAGCAAGTCCTAGCAAAAATCTCACAGTCATCTCACTACCTTGTTGTAATCTTGACTTAGTTTCCCTAACAATAGTCTAGCAAGCTATTTGCTGAAACCTCAACAATTGCCTCATTGAGTTTACTATTTATTATTAATTTCTAAAATATATTATATACTATATTTTATATAATACATAAATTTATTTGAAAATAATATTATGATTGCTTGGTAGATAAATAGTTATATTTATATTTAAATTTTAATAAAGTCACAATTTTTTTTTTTAATTTGAAATAATTATAGTAATTTACCAAAAAATATCTATTTTAATATTTTAATTATTTATTTATTTTTAATTTATTTGCATTAATACATAAATTTATTTATAGGCATTTCAATTTATAATGATCTTTCTTTTGCTAAAATGTGAATTAACATGTATTTACTTTTGAGTCAATTTGAATTAAAAAATATATTTTGCACCTATTATAATTACATCTTGATTTATTCTTATACCTTATATGTATTAATTCTTGTCTCAAGAAATGGCTAAACATGTAGATAATAATGTCATCATTCCAAGCTCTAGTGAAGATACAACCAAAAGTATACATACCCCCTTCATTCTAATAGATTATGTAACCATGGTAGTAGAGAAACGCCCATCTGTCAATTAATCATAATGACTTGGAACTGATGTTCAAAATATTTATTCACATATTACAGACAATTGTCATATAGTTGTATGCAAGTTCAAACTTGCACGCAAAACATCCCCTCTTGTCGAAGCAATGGATATCATAAAACTTCAAGAAATGTTGATAACATTACACTACACCAATTATTGGAACTCCAACTCCTCTCCTCCAATCTAGAAGTTCCCTCCCTTCAAATAACTCTGAAGCAACGTTGGGCTCCTCTCAATCTATAATAATTCAATACAACAAGAGGGAGACCCTACACCTCAACACATTATATCCCATTTTGAACCATATTTCCATTAGAATGTTAACCCCATACCATAAGCATTGGTCCATTGAGGGCCGAGCCTTAACAAAATCTCCAATCCACGAATTCTGAAATGCTGGTCATGATGGAAAAGTATTTGGATTTGATTTCATAGACAAATTAGGTTTTGAAAAACATATATCTTGCTTCAACGAACTTGTTGATGAGTTCTACCATGATATTCACTCTGATTGTCTTTATGTGATCTCCTATGGTTGCATTAAAGTGGCTAACACAAAATACACTAGCTCCACACATCCATTTGAAATAGTTCTCCATAACTCATCAACAATAACTCCTTCCACATCCTTAGATTCCACCATACCTATACATACATTCCAAATAAAGAGCATAGATTCATTGGCATTGTCACCTATTAATTCCCTTATTGATGTTATTGGAATACTTTTATCTATGTCCCCTACATCAACCATTTGTTAAAGATATGGTACATAAACAAATGCACAACTACAATCATAAACATGTCAAGTTGTACACCATTGATGTTACCCTTTGGGGTTGTCATTGTGACATTGATGGGAAGAAAATCTTCGATACACCCATGTAGCAAAACCCTCTTATATTCTAGTGATTAAGTCTAGATGTATAACCTCCTGGTGTGGTAAAGGCATTGATACTATTATCCTACTACAATCCTAATCAACCCAAATATATTAGAGGCCTCAAGATTATAGATATGGTATGTTGCACTAGGGAATACCAAGCCTTCTAATTCCTTGTCCTAAAACCACCTTTCTCCAAACAAGTTTGTAAATCCAATCAATATCTCATCTATTGCAAATATAAGCTTTCTTCAGAAGAAAACTCTTTGCATAAAGGCATCCATCTCAAAACTACACTTGGAAAAATTGTACTACCTTTCATGCCCTTTGTTAGTGGATAAAAAAAAATGTAAGAAAAAAGTTTTGAAAAATTCACCCAATACTTTTCAATGCCCAAAGTGCTCTACTGATCTATCTAGATGTGATTTTAGGTACATGCTTAAAATGGACATGCAAGATGGAAGTGGTGAACTTTTAAAAGTTACTCCATTTGAAAGACTAACGAATTCCTTGATGGGTGTTTTCGTAGAAGATTTGCAACTATTATTGGATGAACCTAATCCTACTAAACACATTTTAGAAAATGTTGTTGGTTGCCAGTTTTTTATCCAGCTCTCCATCAAAATGATTCCATTTGGTGGACAATAAACACAAAGCATTGTTACTACAACCATTAAGTCCATTTAAAATTCACATTTAAGTCTTTTAAGCAACATTGTATAAGTTAAATGGTCATCTATATGGAGATGATCAAAAATTTTATATATTTTTAAAATTTCTATATATTGACTATCCATATGTGTAAAGACAATCGATATTTTAAAATATGTTTTGATATTTACTCGTGTTCCAATTTTATTATTCGCAAAATTTTATTTCCTTAAATTATATAATAGTTGGTCATGGTATTCCACATATAAAAATGAACAAATTATTCATATTTATTTCAAGAACTTTATGTACATTGAATATTTGTATATTTAAATTCTTTGTTATCTGCTTTTGTTCGAAATTATTTATTCATGCCATCTTATCTCCTTAAGTTCTATACAATATATGCTCATTTTATTTGTAATGTATGTTTCAATTTTGTATTTAATATATATATATATATATATATATATATATTTAATTATGACTCATATTTATATATTACATTACTTTGATCCTTAGGATTCCTTAAAATGGAGGTAGAAAATGAAAGGAAAAAAGAAAAACACTTGCGTAGAAATGAAATACAACGAGCATAATACCATGCAAGGAAAAATAATATTAACAAAAGAAGACGAGAAATCCTACAAAATACCATTGATGGAGCCTCTGCATCTACACTCTCTTCTCCCAATAACACACCACACCTATAAACAAGTCATCGCCTCAATTGCAAAGTATACATCAACCCAAACCATTTTTTCAAATGCACCATTGTATACCTACATCTCATGATTTTTTTACTACTAGAAATAATTTTAGTTCAAAATCAGATAGCCTTTCAAATACATCAACTTGTATGGTATACATGGAATGATATCCAAGAATCAATACTAGAAATTAAAATGGAAACACTACTTGTTTTAGATGCACATCTGAAAAAGACAACCATCACTTCTCAAACTAGAACAACATGGACTCGGGTGAGCAAGGTTGATGTGTTTAAAAATTCTATCTCAAGTTGAGGAGATGTTGATAGCAAGGGTTAGCCCAATCCTACAATTTAGATATGCATGGGGGGACAACTAAAATACACTGGACACACTATTTGTTCTCCTCAAGATATATCTACGATTGCAACCTAATTGCCTAGGCATATTAATGATTTGTATATACTAATAATTATCAGGAAGAACATTGAGCAACAACCATATAAATTTTTAGTAGAGGACATGTCCATGAGGCATTACAATATATAAGATACACAACAACCCATACTACAAAGATGTGCAAATAGATGAGCTTGCATTGTCAAACTTGTGGGCCAGTCCTCCACTGACATCTCAAACCTCCTATATACAATAAATTCAAGTTCTAATCCCATAGTGTGAATGGAAGTTGGAGAATTGCACAAATACAATCAAACTACACAATGTTAGTCACATATGCAAGTTAAAACTACCATTCCCCATGAAAGCCATTTAAACATCAAAACAAGAAATGAAAACTAAGAACATAACAAAAAGAGCAATCAAATCCTATTCTAATGAGCAAACTCTTGATCCCATGGGGGAATTGGTGCCATGTTGGAAGTGGAAATCGCCCTTTCCCAATTCCTTGTGAGAAACTTGATGATCAATGATGAAGATATGGAGCTTCTTGATAGAAATTCTCCATAACCTAACTAAATTGATTGCAAAATATGAGAAATGCTATGAACTTGAGTGCTAAAAATGCCTATAGTGATCATGCTCTTGCTTGTTGGATCCAAATTCAATAGAGAGACTCTCTATTTATAGAAGAGAATGGTGGAGGAATGAGAAAAATGGATGAATGTGGGACAAAAGACCAACCAATGAGAGAAGGCCACTTGTCCACATGTGATTGGAGGGAGGTGGAGCACATTTTGGTGAATGTGCAAATAAATGTAATTAGGTGGAATTTCAAAATTATTGAAATGACATGTTGGAGGGAGAAAAGGAATGAAGTTAATGCCACTTGACTCAAGGCAAAGGACATGTAAGAGGCCTTTAATGCCTTGTTGGATGTACACATCCTTTTGGAGGGATTTTCAAACTTGGAGGAATATTCCTTTTTTGATGCTTTGTTGAGAGAAAATAGACATTTAATAAATCAATTAAATGTATTTTCATGTGCAAGTTGTAAAATCTAGAGGATTGGAGTGATTAAGATTAAATTAATCAGGATTTGATTAATTTAAGAGGGGATTAGTTGATTTGACCATTTTGAATTAGATTTAAATAAATCAAAATGAGATGAAAATGGTTGAGGTTTAATTAGATAAAAGGTTTTGATTTATTTAATAAAAGGTGGGTGATGTTAGATTAAATCAAATAAAGATTAATCTATTTAATTTAATAGAATGACTTTAGAGATTTAATTAAATAATCTAATTTATATAATTAAAAGAGGGATTATGGGGTTAATTAAATAAAATGGTTTATTTAATTAACAAGAGAGAATCAACTAAAGGTGATTTATTTAATTAAGAGATGAAGAGTGGTGAATTTAATTAAACAAAGATTATTTAATTAAATGGTCGGTAAAGGGGATGATTTAGGATGAACTGGTGTTAGTGGTCAGAATCAAGTGTATAAAGATGATAAGTATATTTTTCATGTCTACATTTTGCCCCTCTTTGAAGCAATGCACTTGTTGCGTTGCTTCAACGAATAAACTATCCAGATCAAAATTCAAAAATTTCATGATTTTAAAATGCCCCACTACTGCCCCAGTGGAAGGAATTATGTTGGTATACTGCCCCTCAAGAGATTGGATGAAAATTCTAACTTTTTGGGTGATCTCACAAAAAAAGAGGACATGGTGCCTGATGGGTCCAAAAGGGGTTCGCAATGTAAAAAATGTGCGAAAACACAATAAAATGATGCGAAATGGTCCTCGATTGGGTGAAAATAGGATTGGGGTCCAAAACCCTTGTTGGACGGCTAAATAGGGTAAAAAAACCCTAAAAAATTAGCTTAAATAGGCCTTGGGGGGCCACTTCCAATTCATTTGTGCGCATAGCCTTTAGAAATTTATGCAATTTGAGCTCTGACTAGTGATCAAGATGGTGCAATGTGTGATTCCCCGACATGTTTCTGATCATGTATGTGTGCACTAGAGGCCAACATGCACATGACTAGTGGTAAGTCAACTTGCCCCAGTCTTTGATTTCACTTTTTAAGTGCATTTATTAGGGGTCAAAGTCCAACCAAGTCAAGTGGTGTTATATAGCACCACTGAAAGGCTTTAATTGGTGCCACACAAGGTCAAACTGCACCGTAGGTGCAAATTTCACCACCGCGAGTCAGTTTAGAAAATTAGGGTTTGGTGTCAAATAGCGCCGCATGTGCAAATTGCATTGCAGCGGTCCTCTTTGGAAATTAGGGTTTGCAAGTCAAATTATGTCACGAAAAAACTTCGCTGCGACAGTGGAGTTTGGAAGTTTGAAACCCTAGCAGCATAGTTTGAAGGTTTCAAACAACACCGCACATGCAAACATTGCCACATTTTTTGTTTCAAAGGTGCGAAGCTCGAAATAGGAACCTGATTTTTTCTCAAAACTTGACATGGTGACTTTGTTCATGCAAGAGATGGGCGTGGTCTATTCATGGGAGCACAGGCTTTCGATATTGAGAAAACTGACTGGTATGCATGAGATTCTCCAGGAGCACTTGGGGGTGATAGGGTTGTGGTACACCGCGTACACACCACCTGTTAGGACACACTTGGGCTTGATGACAACGTTTGTTAAGCGATGGCACAACGAGACATCCTCATTCCACCTTCCTACTGGTGAGGCGCCCATCACCTTGGAGGATGTTTGGTGTATTCTTCGTTTGTTGATTCATGGTGAGAGGGTGATATACGATGTGGAGGCCGAGAGGGATGCCTAATACAACATTATGGGATTGGATGAGATCATTTTCTCCAAGGGGCATATTGAGCTAGAGCAGTACCGACATGCGGTACCTAATTTCAGATTGATTGTTGCAACTATTATCTGAGGGCTCATGGCACTAGATCGACATGGTCGATACTTTATTCTTGGATGGGGTCTCTCATGGGACAAGATGTTGCATCAACGAGAGTGCTTCACCTGGGGGCCAGTGATGTTGGCCTCACTATATCGAGACTTGCATGAGTTTGCCTACTTGGACAATAGAGCCATTGGATGTGATGTTACATTGTTGCACATTTGGGCTTGGGGGCACATTCCCATGCTTCATCCTCAATGGATTGTGCTTGTGGCCATGGAGCCAGATGATCTAGTGATTTATAGATATTGGGGTGGACTTACTTTCACCTATGCAGGTGCAACAGGCATCAGATACTGGCATCGAGTGATCGATGAGATGATAGTGTTTGTTTGGAGGCCCTATCTCGGGATGCCAGGGTGGTACAATGACATACAACAACTATTCTTTGCCCACTAGGATCGGCTCATGTAGGGAAAAGAGCACACTATGATTGAGATGTATCTTCCAAATCGTGTGGCTCACTAGTTTGGGGAGATTCATGATAGACCCGATGACTAGTATGTGGCCATCTTTTGCATGTACTACAAGGGAGACCACCTGGGATCATTCTATCCCAACAGATGAGGCGGTCCAGAGTTTCAGATAGCTGGTGGCCAGGTTGTGGCCTTATGATTATGGGCCAGTTGATGCATGAGTTACTCCAACATACAGAGCATGGTTTCGTCCTCCAGTTAGATTGATAGTGCCTGGTACACCAGTACCATGGAGGAGAGCTAGGGGTCGAGGAGCAGGCTGAGGCAGAGGATAGGGAAAAGGATAGGGTAGAGGAGATGGCAATGGGCCTCTTGATGGGGATCAGAGAGATGGTCATTAGGACCAGGCTAGGCAGTTGACCCTCCCTTGGATTGACAACATGATGGGCACTGGACACCCCTGAGGGATGGCCAATAGGGTTAGGCTAGGACACTGCCTCATGATGGACAATAGCAGCCACCACTAGTCCAATCGCCACTGCAGCTAGACCCTAGAGATGGTCAGATTTTATAGCTTCAGGCATAGATACAGATATTGATTGTAGAGTGGGATCAAGCCAGGACTAAGCGAGATCAGGAAGTGCAACAGAGATAGGTTGTCGAGTTATAGGAAACATAGGAGGTGGGTAGACGGTAGCAATTGGAGAGTATGGCTTCCTCCTCATCTAGGAGCATAGTGTCCATGTGAGCCTATTGGGATGCGATCAGAGAGGCTGAGTATTACAGGGTACACTATCATCAGGCAGTGCCCCGACTAGCGTGAGTGCCTAATTATTCACAACAAAAAGGGCAAAGGCTGCCAAAGGGCCATGGACATGGTGGGGGTGAGGGGAGCAGCCAGCATGGCTAGCTCACCATTCTTTTGATCAGAGACAACATTCTTTTTGCATTCACGGGCTCATTTTTGATAGCCTTGTGGGCATTTGTACTATATTGATTATTTATACACCTGATTCTGATTCATGTACCATGATAGTGTATATTATTTTGATGATATATGAGATGATTTGATTTGATTCGATGTATGATGTGTCTTATTTTTCTTATGCATGGTGGATGTATGCATTTACTTTCCTATATGTGATGATATGATGTGCTATGTGATGTTATTTTTTTATGTGATGCAATGTGATGTATGATACTATATGATGATGTGATGTGATGATTATGCAAATGTTTATGAATGCATTTCTTTTCCAATATATTTCTATGCACTTTTTCATGATGATGTATGGATGCAAATTTTATGATATGACACTATTTATAATCTATTATGCTTAGACTAACAGATCTATATTATGCACCTAATGGATGATAATGATCAAATGTATGAAATGTAATGATATATTCTTTATAATTATATTTTCCATGTATGCTATGATGATGCATTTACGGATGTTCTGATGCTCATGATATGGTGTAACCTATTATGATTTTGTGATGCACATGTGGTAAATATGCTCATATATGATGATGCCTATGATATGATGTAACCTATTATGATGATGTGATGATACAATGTAATGATAATGCTTATATGATGATACAAATTAATCTATATGTATGCATATGAAACGATCAATGTTTCCTATATGATATGCATTATGCTAATGGTTTATGGATGCTGGATGGATGCATTTGTGATGATATTGATTCATTGTCATGGTACCTTGTTAGCGCGGGGAGAAAATAGAAGAAATAAGAGGATCCAACAAGTTAGCTTATTAATGATGATGATGATGATTTTCTCACCGGGAATTGGGACTTCAAAAGGGCTATTACTTTATGTTTGATAATACACATAAGCACGATGCGTCAAGGTATATAGAACCAAGATGGTGTTGCACCTAGTGTGATGGAATTTGACTCGACAATTAGATAGGAGTATTCCTATTCACACCTTGACATATGAAAAACTTATTAGGATGAACTTTGGATATTTCAAACATCTCAGACCAAAAAATAGAAAAGAAAACCTTCCTATGTGGTTAACAAGATATCCAAAACACCCTCCATACATACCTAAATAAAGCAAGTATTCGCCGAGGTTATTTTACAAGAACATCCAACAAGCATAGAAAAGGAAAGATAAAGATCGATGCCCCAATTCATTTCTCTCTAAATTATTTTGATAGACATCATCGAGAGGTCCTTGGAATGAGCACAATAAGATAAATCTTCAAGATAAAGATCAAGTAAAAAAACAAGCTAATGTTCTTAATACCATTATCCAAGGCTAAACTAGGGTGATGTCTGATGTTGATGTCCGTTGTAGGAAGGATATATCCTAGGAAATGTCGTTTATCAGATGGTGATTTTTTTGATGAGAGGATAAGCTATTGATACCAAGATTTGACCAACTTGTTTACTGACCAACCTAGATTTGATATTTTGATGTTTTGAGTTTGCACTTTCGGTTTATGATACTTGTTTCCAAATGTTTTTCCAAAGATTGAGGATGATGATTGATTTATTGTGAGTGGATGTTTATTGTGGGTGAAAGCGAGATGGAACGAATGGATTTTTTTTAATTTTTGAAATGTTTTGAGGTTGTTTTTGGTATTTTTGAGATTTTGAAAATGTTTTGATTTTCAAATTTTCAAATATTTTGGGGTTTTCTGAGATTTTGACCAAGAGCCTAACCTATAAACCTATCCTAGGGGTCTCAGGAGCTGATCATAGATTAGCCTTTCCTATGTTATACATGTAGAGATCACGTAGTTCGACCGACACAGACTTGATCACGGATTTGACGATTAACAGTTTATTGCAATGAATCCTAAAGGACTGACCTAAGTGTCTCAGGGGCACATCAATGATGGCCTTGCCTACGTTCGAGCTCAAAGATGATGTAGTTCGGAAGATGACTCTATTTTTGATGTTTTCTATTTTCTGATTTGTTTTGGATTTTTGATATGTTTTGGATGTTGTTGGATTTTCACATGATTTTGATGATTTGGATATGGATATGTGGTGATTGCAGTGATCTATTTTGGGGATTTTATTGAAAACCAAGCTTGGGTTGATTGATCAGATTGATGGATTCATGATGATAACATTGTTGAGGATACACAATAATGCAAAAATAGTGTTAAGCAATACAAGGATTGGGAAGGATAACCCAAGATGATGATGGATTGATGGGTTTTGATTGATGGATTGATGATGATAACATTGTTGAGGATACACAACAATGCAAGGATAGTGTTTAAGAAAAAAAAGGATTGGGATGGATATCCCAGGATGATGATGGATTGATTGGATTTGATTGATCAAGAGTTTGAAGCTTGGTTTGGAACAAAAATTTGTTTGAATGATTTGATGTGACATTTGAAGTGAAAATTAGATGTGACTGATAGTGATTGTTTGGATTGATGTTCGATGAAAGATTAAGCTTGATAAGGAACATCTTCTTGTCAAAATAGGCCATGGGCTAGTGATTTGGATTTTGGCTCATAAATGCTTTGACCAATTTGATTTCAGGTTTCCCAAAGTTCATATCACCACATAAGTTGGAAGATATAGATCAAGATTTATTCCTGAAGCAAGATGCAAATATTTTCCCCGAGTGTCTAGCAATGCAGGGAATGCCATGGATGAATGCTAGGATAGGTGTATGTATCGATGGATATGGCAAGCACTCAAAGGATGCCGACAATTATCTTGTGTTAAGATAGTGCTTCATGGCTTAGATAATGTTGGGTAGGATACGATCAATGAAAATGACTCATGTCAGGATGTTTACCATAAGAAAGTGTAAAGTGTACACCAAAATTTTACCAAGATCAAGATGATTTGGAAGATGGATGCAGATAGAAGAAACGGATTGGAAAAATGGTCCATGGATGAATGGATTTATTATGGATAAGATGGATGGAATGGATTGAAATTATTATGGATGAGATAAGATACTTTCACTTGAAGTGGCACACGTAGATGCTCAATTCTACACATGACACATGTTTTCCAGGTTTTCATCATGGTGCTTGTCCAAAGCGTCGCCCTTGCGGTTTTCACCAGAGGATGATTTTTATCTTTATTATTTTCATGATTTTTTTGTATTTCTCTGAAATATTTCAACCTCATGTTGAACCACCTAGTGGTTTTGATGTAGATGCTTCTATCATAACGTGCCATTGATATATTGCTTGAAGAAGCTACTTTGCCAAGATACATGCACTTGAATGTAACTTTTGGGATTCTTGATCTACTTTTTTGATACTAGAGTTAACTATATCTTTTTGTGCACATCATAATAGAGTTCCTTTTGAATCCTTATGATGAAGAGTTGTTGCCAATACATGGTCAATTTGAGAGTTGGATACTATACATGGAGAAATGGATGGTGTAGTGTGTTTAGGAATAAAAGATGCACTGGTTGGCAGTTTGGAACCTTTGACTCTCCAAACTTGGGAAGATGAGCAATGATGGGTGGATATGGAAGTGTGCATGAAATTTGGACCAACTACTTGATATACTTTGTATGTCACTTGAGAAGCTTGCTTTCGCCTTTGTGGACATTTTTGATGGATAATTTTCCCTTTTTAATTTTTCCCCATACTTTATTTGACTAATGGAGTTTGATAGGGATAATCTTTCTTTGTATTCTTTAGTATCCACTTGTATTTGATTTTTCCATCATGCTTCCAGACTTCTTTTTCTTTGATGATTTTCTTCTTGCTTTGATTCATATATTTCTTTTGATTTTTATCCCAATTTATGGATGGGGTGATGGGTGGATGGAGATTTGGGACATGGCGAGTTGTAGTATAGGCATTTGTTTCATCATAAGGACCCTTTGTGCTCCCTATGTTGACATTTTCTTGAGATGAAGTTGTAGGAGTTGTCAAAACCAACTTCAAACTCCAAGATCACCTGCATGCAAATGGATACCTGTCACAAGGAAGAGAATGGATGGAGAAAACAAACAAGGGTTTGAAGCTTTGAAAAATGGAGAAATTATCTCATCAGAACAAAAAGGAAATCAATGATGTGAAATATACAATGAGATCAATCCTTATAAAAGGAGATCATGCAAACCCTAATAGAAACCCTAATAGGAAAACATTTAATATTTAATATAATTATTAAATGTCACCTTATGCAAACTAAAGTGAAATCTTAAGAAGGGAATAAAGGTAACTCAATCAACATAATTAAGTTAAAACCTTTACTCTAACACCCCCCCTTAAGATGAGCAATAGTGTAGCTACAAACAAATGCAAGAAAACAAAGGTAACTACAATGCAAGAAGGCAAACATGGGTCCCAACAACTAGGCTAGATCAGGTACCCAAATACAACCAAATCTCTGTAAAGAGGAGAAATAGAGAAAACGTCATGGGAAAAGCTCTACTCCAAAAAGAGATGCAAAAGGCCATGAAGAACATCACTGAAGCAGAAGAAGCTGCAAACAACTGTCGAAAGATGATTGCTATGGTGCTGAAGAACCTCCTCTAAAGAGAGGATGATCAAAATCAAGAAGACAACAATCTACATGAGTGCCCCAAACGACACTACTCGAATCAGATGAGAAACAAAGGAAAAAACCTGGAACGAAGATACAAATGGCACAAGTACTAATAGTCAGAAACACTGATCAACTGAGAATGGAAGATTCCTTCCAAGGTGAAACCAAGGAAGAATTAGCATGAATAGTATAACACCCCCCATAATGCTGAACTGGGAGAGTCTGATAGATCCACTGAAATGGTGTGAACACCCTGTAGTGCATAAAGGAGAAGATACAACATCTGAAAGTGCACAAGAAAGCATCTACAACTGAAAAAGTGGTGTGCAAAACAAAACACACATGCATGAGGCTCGAATCATATGGATCCACTATCATCATGGAGGGACACTCACCGGACAAAGGTGTGATGGAAAAAAAAGGCACTACACAACCCCCCATGGCATTTTATAAAACAGTGCGAGTACAAAATATGGCACAACCTTATGTGCAAAATCCCCAAAATACATGTACAATAGTGTGACACTTTATCTCAGTACGTTTACATAAAAGATTGCTTAGAAATGATGCTCAAAATGCCAACAAAGGACAAAAAACTGGAAATACATGAAGAACAACAAAAAATGAAGCATCCCATGCAAACGAAAAGTTTCCAAGAATGAATATGTCCAGATAATTCACTAGAGTGTGAAAACACAAAAGACTGAATAAAATATACCTGGAGGGAAATCTAATGCATACAAAAAAGAAAATAGTGCATGCATTGATGAATGTTCACATCTGCCTCCATGATGGAAAATAACGTCAAATTTGTGTAGATGACAAAATCTAAAAAAATGGCCTACACCACTATGAAGTGCTCAAAATTAGCTTTCCGTCGATATCTCATTTGGCAAAAATGGACACCAT
This sequence comes from Sequoiadendron giganteum, assembly GCA_007115665.2. Taxonomy (NCBI): domain Eukaryota; kingdom Viridiplantae; phylum Streptophyta; class Pinopsida; order Cupressales; family Cupressaceae; genus Sequoiadendron; species Sequoiadendron giganteum. Next base: position 203,882,334 of record CM021100.1, read on the forward strand.
GACCAAAAATTATGAATTTTTCAAAAACTGAATTTAACTTGCAAGAAACGGGTTTTCTAGCAAAAACGTCTATTTCTAAATTGATTTCTGGAAGATCTACTCATTGTTTGTAGACAAAAATAAAAACCTAGAAATATTTTGATGCTAGAAATAAAACCCAGAAATTGGTTTTTGATCGAACAAGCAGAAGATTAAAAAATAATTTTTTTTGACCTTCAGCCAGGAGAAAAATGACGCCCGACGCTTTATGGACTGCGATTTTCTCCAAATCTGTGCAAGATATGCAAAATCTAAAATATACCTAGTTCAAATTTCGACGCTGGCTACAAAACCCAGAAATCATTTTTCCTGCAAATAAGCGAAAACTAGATTTTTGAAGCAAAAATGATGACGGCTCCAATAAAAAATGGCTTGCAACAAACCCTTGTAGCTCCAAATTCTTCAAACATGTCAGAACCAACTTCAGACTCCAAGATCACCTGCATGCAAATGGATACTTGTCATAAGGAAGAGAATGGATGGAGAAAACAAATAAGGGTTTGAAGCTCTGAAAAACGGAGAAATTATCTTATCAGAACAAAAAGGAATTCAATGATGTGAAATATACAATGAGATCAATCCTTATAAAAGGAGACCATGCAAACCCTAATAGAAACCCTAATAAGAAAAACCTAATAGAAACTCTAATAGGAAAACATTTAATAATTAATATAATTATTAAATGTCACTTTATGCAAACTAAAGTGAAATCTTAAGAAGGGAATAAAGGCAACTTAATCAAGATAATTAAGTTAAAACCTTTACTCTAACAAAAGTTTCCCCCAGTGTTGTAGAGGTATCACTGATATGATTGGATCCCTTAAATCTTGAATCTGTATAACCAAGGCCTTGATGCTTAGGACTGCCAATAACCTATAGTAGTTCTAGGATACCCCGTTTATGTAGGCCTAATCCTCTTCCTTGATACTTCACCTATTCAAAAAAATTATTTGCAATAGGGTATGATTTACCTTGGAAACAAAGTGCTAATCCTTCTCCACTCCGTTGTGGATCTTCAAAGGTGATAGCTTCCTCCTCGATAAGATGGTCTACCCTAAGAAAGGTAAGTGATCCAATTTGATAAATGACCGAATCTTCCATATGTGGTATGACTTCCCGATTGATACCTTTGGATTGATCTTGTGAAATATTTTATTTTAGTGCTGCTTCAAGAGGTATTAATGATTCACCATCCATGTAAAAGTCTTCCTCATGATTCATTTTTTATATGCCTTCACAGGATGTTTCTGATTCACAACTTTTGTAGAAGCCTTCTTCATGACCCATTTATGATATGTCTCTAGATTTTTCTATATCGTGATCATGTGTGCAAATGTTAAGAGTAGGAGACTCTTGTTCCTTGGTAATGATATCAAGAGTATGAGACTCTTGTTTTGAATCAAGATCATCTACGTGTCCATCTAAAGAAAGCATCTCATGGGTAGAAGGAGGTATATGGATATGACCATCATTTGGGGCATCTTGTATAGATAGGAGAGTGCTCATTATATCATTGTAGTATTGTGGAGATAAAAATTATTGATCTTGGTTAATGTTGGAGTTGCTTTTGACGTACTTTGGATCAAGTTCTTAGCATGGGTCAATTTCAAAGGATGGATTCTTACAAAGGGTTCTTGTATAACGTCATTAGGCATGGGATATGGTTCAATATCTTATTGGTCTTTGAGTGGATTTGGATCAATATTCTCAACCATGAATTCAAAGGATGCTAATATGTCTTGGAATGAACCATTTCTAGACTTTAGTGAAGGATCTTGATCATGCTTTGGAATGAATTCTTGAGATATGTCCTCTAACTCATTAGGTGATATAAAGACATTTTCAACATGATCATTGATTGATGGATCACAGGTTATGTCAATTGGATCAAATAATTCTAACACTCCTTGAAATAGATCATCAAAAAGTGACTCTGGATGTATATTGATTTGATCGTTGGATGGGGTAGAAACTTCTTCAAAGTGCTCATTGATGGATAGATCATGATCATTATTCTCAATAGTTGTGGTGGAGAGATTGTCACTGTTATCGATAGTGGTTGAATCTTGATCATTGTACTCAACATTTATTATTTTTTGATCAATAAGGTCTTGGATGAGGTTTTTGAGTTGAATACAATTTGATGTTTTATGAAGATTTTCTCTATGATACTCACACTAAGATCTACCACTATTCCAAGGGAAGTTTAGGATAGAGTTAAAAGCACTTAATTTTGGAAGAGTGATGATTTTTTCATTGAGTAGCTTTCTTAACACTGATTGGATCTCCAAAAGGAGTGTATTCACATTTGTTCACTTGTGAGATTTGTGCTTGTTGACCTTGTGGTGATTCTTGTTGTGATTGATCTTCGAGATGTGGTGATTGATCCTCGAGATGTGGTGATTGGGTTTGTTGATTTTTTTGATCTTGATATCCGACTGCTTGATATTGGAGATATTGCTCTTGATGTGGTTTTTGGCAGAACTCAATGCTTTGATGACATGGTTTAACTAATGAAAGAGTGTATTGATTTTGGGGTGGAGATGTCTCTTGGTGATATGCATCAATTAATTTCCCCAGTGAAGAAATTTGATCTCGCAAAATTTGATCTTGATTTTGATCTTGACATCCTTGATATAGTTGATTTGGTTGTTGGTCAAGCATATTTAGAAGATGCACTTGTGGTATTTGTATGGGATCATGGACAAACTAATTTTGGAAAATGTTCTGATTTGGGATGATGTTTAGATTTGACATTATTGGTTGACATTGAACATTATTGTGGTTGGGAAACACATTGTTTTGATTTAGGTAACCTTGATTTTGCATGGTGTTACCTTGAATTGGATCAATACATGGAGTTGTTAACATATTGTTTTGAATTTGAACAAAATTTGTATGATTTGCAAATGTATCTATCCCAAAGTTCACCAAGTGTGGATTTGATATGTTCATGTTGGGTGAGCTTGTACTTGGTATGTTCACATTTGGCATGTAGGGATTTAGTGGGATAATTTTGTTTAAAAGAAGACTTATGCATTGATTGTTTGGTTTATAGATTTGTAGGTTTTGACTTTGGTTTAAATCTACCATAGGGAAAGGTGTTCCAAAATTTAGATTGGGAAAACTCACATTCATTGTATCATTGAGGTTTGTAGTAGGTAATGATCCCATGTATGGATATAAATGTGAGTTTGGATAGTCTATTGGCATTGCAATGCTTGGATTTCTCATGATGTATGAATCGAGTTTACATTCCATGTTATTCTTGTGTTTTAACCTTGTTGCAAAAGTGACCCCTAAGGTGTCTAGGACCAATTATGAAATGAAGGATGAAAGGGTGAGTGATATGGGTGTTGAATTTTTGAGAATCTTGGAGGGATGCTAGACTTTAGGGTTTTGATTTTTGGATTCTTCGATTTTTGGATTCCTAGATTTGATTTGGATGTTTTGATGTTGATTTGGATAATAAACCTATAAAACCCAGGATGTTGGATGTTATCTTGGGATAAATTTTTCTACAAAGAGGATAATTTTACTAAGCATATGGAGAGGGATGCATCCACACACACTTAGCCAAAAAAAATGATAATCTAACTAAATGTATGAAGAAGGATTCATCTACACACACTTAGCTAAACAAGATAATGTTTTCGAGGGTATTTTAATTAATTTTATGAAGAAGGATTCATCCAAACACACTTAAATAAACAAGATAATGTTTTAAGGATAATTTAACCAAATGCATGGAGATGGATTCATCCACACACACTTAGCTAAACAAGATGATGTTTTTGAGGATAATTTAATTAAATGTATGAAGAAGGATTCATCCACACACACTTAACTAAACAAAATGATGTTTTAAGGATAATTTAACCAAATGTATGGAGAGGGATTCATCCACACACACTTAGATAAACAAGATTATGGTTTGATTTAATTTGATTTTGACTTGATTACCAAAAATCTAGCATGAGGGATTTTTACAAGATTTTGAAGAGTTGTTGGTGAGATGGGGTTTGATTGATTGTTTGGGGATGAGTGGAGATTTTGATTTTGATCCTATGTGAACCTAGAAAGAATTTTGTTTACAAGACCTTGGTTTTGAAGAACATGCTATTTCCTCTATGTAAGAAACTCAAAACGTTGAAAGAGACTTGGATTTCGACAATAGAAAAACTAATACAAATTAGGATTATCTCTTGAAGCATGTTTGTAAAAGTTGAATGTCAATATTTCTCTAAACTCTCAAAGCATAGATGAACGTTTCTTGTGAGCCTTTCGACTAAGACCTTTGGATTTTGGTTTTCGGATTTTGATTTTTTGATAAATCATTTGGAAGAGCACATGCGTGGTGTTCAATTGTTTCTTAGCTTTGCTTAATGACTTAATTTTACCATAGACACTCTCTTGATTATGTTTTCAAACTAGATTTCTAATGTCCTAACTTCTTCTCATCCCACAAAGTGTTTTATGTGAAATTCAAGGAAATTAAGGAAAAGGTTTTCTAATGTTGACTTTGGAATGAAAAAATTGAGATATGGGCCCAAATTTTTAGAAGCGTTCTAGTCATAAGAACCCCTAGGGACTAGTAGTAACATGTGGGATATTCAATGGTATTTGTCCTTTTCAAAGGGTTTGAAATTTTGATGATTTGTTGAATGTTGTTTCCCAATGTTTTCAATCAAACAAAGTGGTTTGATAGAGCACAACCCTATGGATATTAAGACAATATTTGTTGGATTCCCACTTGGGTTTTACTCTGGTTGCACATATTTAGTGTGGATGACTAGAAGCTTGACCACACAGGCTCCCCCTTACAGTGCACAAACTTCTCAGGTCAGCCAAGCTTCAGTTCTCATGAATCTCCCATGATGAACTTCTCATCTCTACAATAGAATTGCATGTTATGTGGGGTGGCTTCAGAGGTGATGACCTCTTGCACCAATTTGTAGAAAATCATTTTGGCTTTTAAAATAAGGGGTTCTAGTATAGGAATTTTGTTCGTGGGGCAGTTATTCATATGACAAGAGACCATTGTTTCCCTTCTTGTCTTTTGATCCCTCATGATACTTGAACTTTCTTCAAGTACCCACACATATATACTGGGTGGAAGTCGCTTAGCTTTAGCGTGTTCTCGGTTTGGGTTGTTCCCTTGGGTGATTACTTTGTCCCACAAGGTAGGCCCTCTAAGATAAAAAAATGTGAGTAAACATATCCGTAGTTCGATCAATATTTGTTGAAAAAAGAAGAGAGAACACACACGATAGGTTTCACTCACACTCACAAGTTTTTGTTCAATTTTAAATTCCAAATGAAATGTGGAGGTAATTATTTTATGTAACCTAATGTCACCAAAAAAGACTTTTGATTCTCAAGATCACCTTGAGGCGCAAGAGAAGTGCATACACCTTTTTAGATGGTATTATTTTATAGAAACAATTACAAAGCACAAAAAAACATGTTGATTTTAACCTCAAAATAGTAATGAACTATTTTTAAAGCACCAAACTCGAGTGTGCGAATTGATTGTTCAATTGTTAAGCCCAAAAGGAAATCTAGTGAATTTTTCTAAAGTTCATTTTAGTCCCCTTTGCCTTGTTATTTTTTTTTTAATTTAACCCAAATTGAAAGTTTATTGAGTCCTAAAAACTGAAAAGAGAACAATGATTTCCCAATAGGGAATGAATCCCCAAAGTGTTTAAGAACACTTGTCTTAATGAATAGATGATGTCATGAAGACTTTTCCCTATTGTTGGCTCCCTTACTTGATAGATGTCAACTTGAAAAGAGTAATTAGCCTACAACCAATGAAGCCACAACTAGGTTAGCAAGCAAGGTTAGTCAATATAAAAATTAGAAAAGTCAAAATGAAGGTCAAAACTGCTTTTTACCCCCTTCCAGCAGTGCAATCTGCGAGTATGTCACAGTTTGAAGTTGTCAGTGGCACAATATGGCATTGCTGAGACTGATAGCAGCACTTTGTAATAGAGTTAGTGAGCACAATTGTGGCGCTATTTGGCCCGCGGTGTAGTTTGGGTTTTTGTTGACGGGTCAACAGGGAGAAATGGTCGCACGTCGCAATTAGAAATTAGAAATTTTTGGGCGAGATAATCTCATTGGCGTGCTTTGAGGCTTAATAGCAGTGCTATATGGTGTCACTGGACTATTCATGGTGTTATTCTGGTTAGTGGTGCACTTTTCCTGTAGACACAAAAGTTAATCAAAACCACATAATATTTTGAGAAAAACGTGAAAATTTCTTCAAATCTGCCCTCCTTCTGGCACCAAAATGTGAATGGAAGTTGGAGAGCTGCACAAATACAGTCAAACAACACAATGTTAGTCACATATGCAAGTTAAAACTACCATTCCCCATGAAATCCATTTAAACATCAAAACAAGAAATGAAAACTAAGAACATAGCAAAAAGAGCAATCAAATCCTATTCTAATGAGCAAACTCTTGATCCCATGGGGGAATTGGTGCCATGTTGGATGTGGAAATCGCCCTTTCCCAATTCCTTGTGAGAAACTTGATGATCAATGATGAAGATATGGAGCTTCTTGATAGAAATTCTCCATAACCTAGCTAAAGTAATTGTAAAATATGAGAAATGCTATGAACTTGAGTGCTAAAAATGCCTATAGTGATTATGCTCTTGCTTGTTGGATCTAGAGTCAATAGAGAGGCTCTCTATTTATAAAAGAAAATGGTGGAGGAATGAGAAAAATGGATGAATGTGGGACAAAAGACCAATCAATAAGAGAAGGCCACTTGTCCACATGTGATTGGAGGGAGGTGGAACACATTTTGGTGAATGTGCAAATAAATGCAATTAGGTGAAATTTCATATTTATTGAAATGACATGTTGGAGGGAGAAAGGAATGAAGTTAATGCCACTTGGCTCAAGGAAAAGGACATGTAAGAGCCTTTAATGCCTTGTTGGATGTACACATCCTTTTGGAGGGATATTCCTTTTTTGATGCTTTGTTGAGAGAAAATAGACATTTAATAAATCAATTAAATGTATTTTCATGTGCAAGTTGCAAAATCTAGAGGATTGGAGTGACTAAGATTAAATTAATTAGGATTTGATTAATTTAAGAGGGAATTAGTTGATTTGACCATTTTGACTTAGATTTTAGGATTTAAATAAATCAAAATGAGATGAAAATGGTTGAGGTTTAATTAAATAAAAGGTTTTGATTTATTTAATTAAAGGGGGATGATGTTAGATTAAATCAAATAAAGATTAATTTATTTAATTTAATAGAATGACTTTAGAGATTTAATTAAATAATTTGATTTATTTAATTAAAAGAGGGATCATGGGGTTAATTAAATAAAATGGTTTATTTAATTAACAAGAGAGAATTAGATAAAGATGATTTATCTAATTAAGAGATGAAGAGTGGTGAATTTAATTGAACAAAGATTATTTAATTAAATGGTTAGTAAAGGGGATGATTTAGGATGAGCTTGTGTTAATGGTCAGAATCAAGTGTATAAAGACAATCAGTATATTTTCCATGTCTACACATAGATATAGACTTAATGGAAACAAGTGATACATAATATGAGCCCTTAAAAAAAAACATGTCAATCACAAAATCCTTTGTGGAAAACCTATCACATGCACAAACATAAGTTGAAGAAGTGCGCTCTTTATTACAACTAGGCTCGAGAAAACCAATACCTATTGCTACATGGTCACCCATTTCTCTATCTCCTATAAGTGAATAGACCACTGAAGGACTATTTATGATGTCATTCCCCACTTTGTTTCCAAAAGACAAAGTTGCATTCAAACAAGAGCATATGAAGGAAGTTAATCTACAAGAGTATGCTCTCCACCTTCTAAGGTACCATGATAATAGGTTTGGCCAACACCTAAGATTTAGGTACTTCATACTGAATATTATAATGTGCCACCATAGCCAAGCAACTACAACTATATTTATTAGTAAAAAACTTGATGGTTACCTACCATCAACAATTGATGGCCTTCACCGAGAATTAAAGGACATGCGAGATGAAAAATTTGTAGATCAACTAATGCGATTTAGCTCATAAATTTATGCCACCAAACCATTCTGGAACCAATGTTGAGGGGAGATTTTAGACATGGTCATTCAAACTAGATGCTCCACACTTTTCTTCACCCTTAGTGCAATAGACACAAAATGGCCATACTTGCATTCCATCATACCAACCATATCACATACAATTCCTTATATGGATTCAAGATGGAGGATACAAAATATTTTTTAGAATCCACACTTGACTGCACCAAGTACATGCAACATAGGTTTAATGTATTCCATGAAGAGGTCTTGGAAAAAATTCTTGGTGCAACATAATATTGGTACAGGTAAAATCCTTTTTTCCTCATTATCTTACAATATGCTCTTATTTTTATTGTTTCCTAAAAAAAGAAATTTTTAGGTATGAATGGCAACACAAAGGCTCTACACACATCCATGGTTTCCTATGGCTCCAACAAGAACCTGACATTAGAATATTAGAATGGAATAACGAGCAATCAATACAAAATGCACTTGACTACATTCATAGATATGTCTCTACATGGAACCCACAGAGCATTGAATTGAGAAACCAAACATTTCATCGATATATTCTTGATGATCCTTTTTTGATGGATACAACAATGATCATGTCAACCAACCCCTCAATAGACTATACTGAACTAGTCAGTTGTGTTGAGTGCCACACAAAATATACTTTACAAAAATTCCTTAGAAGAAAAGGGACATTTATTGTATGGCATTGTATAGAACCCTAGACCATGCAGGATAGATCAACTCTTTCAAATGATGAGAATGTCCAAACAAATCACACCCCAACATGAAATGATGAACGCCTGAACCTTCACAACCCTATATACTAGCCATATAGAGGGACAATAAAAATCTCCAACCTATTCTCTCAATTGATGTTGTTCTCAAATATATTGAAAATTATGCTACTAAATTTGAACACAAATACAAAACATATCATGCCTATTATCTTGCATTTCAACAACTTTTGATTGTAAAATTCCTTCCCCTATAGTGTTTCAAAAAATCTTATAGACAACTTTGTTTATCGAGATATTAGTGCCTAGGAGAGTTTCCACCTCCTACTAAAGCTTCCCCTCTCCATATCCAATAGGAGCTTTATTTCTTTAAATGTCAATCAACAAATATTCCAACATGTATCAATTTCAGCCACATCAATGACAACATCACCTACCTAGATTGATGCTTAGATGGAATGACCATTACATCTAGAGACAATACATCTCATTGCAGTGACCCAAAAATGGACCTTTAAAGCATCTCACAAAAATAAACAATGGAAAGACCACCCCAAAGAAGCAATTATTCGAGTCTGTCCATGGTTCACAACTGTCCCTGGAAAACAAGGCAAAAGCTTTCATGAATTTTATTGGATTGAACTAGAACTATACAATCCATTCTGTAACATTGAAGGTGAATTGAGATTCACGAAATATCAAATAATAGAACAATGGGAGATGTTCTCTTCCACCTACCAGCCACGACATGTCCATCGCACATGAGCAGATGCAATCGAAGAACTGGATGCAAGCGACCCATCGAACCCCGAGTCTACAATGCAAGAGGACAACCTTGATGAATGGAAAGTACTAGCAGGTCTACATCTAAACCTTCATATTCAGCTAGATACACTAGCCATGCTTGGTTGACATGACATTTACTTGAAACATGAATGAGGAGATAACCACTTCAACCCACAACAATGAATTGGAACTAATACTTTCATAGACTCCGATCACACAACATTTCAAGCACACCATGTTTGCAGTGAACACAACCATACCACCATCCATGTAGACCAAAAAAAAACATACAATATAGTTTGTCCCATCTAAGCAATAATCCATTGCAACCACCACTTAAGTTAATTGTTCAAGGAATTGCAGGAACTACAAAGTCACACCTCATAAATTAAAAAAGGATTTCAATCATGAGTTCAACACCAAATCACCAGTAACCATTACTACTTCTTGCACCTATAGGTGTTGCTACATTGAACATTCAAGCATAATTTTTTTTTTGTTCCCTTTGAATACCAATGAAAGAAGTGACCCCCCTGCAAGGAAAAATTCTTGCGACCTTCCAAGAAATCATGTACATCATTCAATACATTTTGATAGATGAGATGAGCTTCATTGGGCCCAAGTCGATAGAACGAATTGACATGAGGCTACGTGAGCCATTCCCTAGCCACAACCAACAACCATTTAGAGGGCAATCAATCATTCTCTTTGGTGACCTTGGCCAACTACCTCCAGTCAAAGATATCCCCGTGTATTATTCTACTTCCTATGGAGGAATAGTATGGCGAACCTTCACAATAGTGATAACATTGACAAGTATATTCCAATAAATTGGTGACGATCCTTCCCAAATTTCTTTTCATGGACTTCTCTCAAAACTATGAAATGTAGAGCCTACAATAGAAGATTGGAAAGTTCTAATGTCACATTCAAGTTCCTCACTCACCTCTACAAAAAAATTAACTTTCTCAAATGGTATACATCTATTTGTAGAAATGAAATGGTCTCACTACATAATAAGTGTATGTTGTTGTCTTTGGAAACACCTGATGCACTATCCATTGTAGAGAAAGTTAAGGGGTTACCATACTCAAATCTAGATGAAGAAAAAATTCAAGCTAAGATAGTCTTGTCTATTGATCAAGAATTTATGTTGTGATCAAATTTATAGGTGGAAATACGGCTCATGAATGGTGCACTTGGTCAGGTCAAATAAATTATATATGACGAAGGAGAAAAGCTACCTCAACTTCCCTTATTTGTTGTTGCTCATTTTAAAATTGCATTGGACTGGATTGGGATCATAACAACCCAAAAAATATACCTATAAGTTCCCCAATGATCTGTGGTTGCCACCATCAAACTCTACTAATAATGGAATGGGCCTTGACAATTCACAAGTCACAAGGCCTCACACTACAAAGGGAAAAAACCAATATTGGAAACATTGATCAATAGGGGTTGACATTCATAGCTATTTCAAGAGTTCATGAACTAGCATGCATTCACGTACAACCTTCCTGCACATTCCAAAGATATGCATGCATGCAACATAGCCCATTTTTGGCTTGACAAAAAAGGGAAGAGGAACGTTTAAATGCGCTATCACAAAACAACAATTAACAAAGCTAAAGAAGGTTATGCTAACAACAAGTATGCCCCTTTGTTTATCTCATATCTACATTATCTAATAAGCTAGCTAAGAAAAAAATAAACACAAAGTTAAGTTTATTTTCCATGTAAATTATATCTCATATTTGCTTTATTATAGGCTCTGTGACTGATAGATTAGTATGGTCTGATTACTCTTGATCCATGAAGAATCGAAGCATAATGGAGCCACTAATGTGAATCTCAATAGGATCAATTAAAATGCAAATTAAACTAAACATTTATCAAAACTAAGCATTCTAAACTACGGAAGCATTAAAATGTCTACTCTAATCCATTTGAAACTCATCCCACTGTGGGAGTGGTGTCGCATTGATGTGGAACAACGACCCTTTCCCAATCCCATGGATAAGTGAGCTTGTTCTAGTAATTTTTATGGAAGAAAATTGATGGAATGATTGTGAGATGTGTATGAAAACATGATTCTAATCTAAATGAGCATGATGCAAGATAATTTAATATGATTTTATGCTAAAATGATCTAGATATGCAAAAGCTAAGGTAATATAAATAGATTCTAAACTAAAAGATTCAAACCCTAATTAATAAACAAGCTAAATGGATGCATTTATGTGATCATGGAAGCCATTAATGGAATATTAAAGCTAATTAATGCAATTAAAATGAACTCAAAGATTCTAAATGTGTGCTAAATATGAGTGTGATTGTGACTGATTTTAACAACATAACTTTGATGTTAAAAGATGGATCCATTTGTCTTCAAATAGTGACTTATTTATAGGAGAGCAAATGAGAAATGGAGGGTTGAGATCAAAAAGGATAATCAATAGTCAAGGATGGAGGAAGTTGGAGGCATGAATCATGGATTCTCATCAATGGATGAGGATGAAAGATGAGATTTAATCAAGGGTTCATATTCTTTTAAACAAACACACTTTTGACCTGTACAAGAGGTCACAAGTTAACTTGCACAAGAATTTTTATATTAACTTGCGTATGAAGCTTTGTAAGAATATTCCCTTTTTCAAATGAGTGGAGGAGAGAGAATATTCTTTGGAATATTCTCAAGGGTGAGGGAAAAGGATAATTTGGTTAATAAAAACCAAATTAAATTGTGCAAAAGGGGGAGGAATATTCCATGGGAATATTTCTTTTTGGAGGAATGTGCAAAGGAAGAATATTCCCTTAGAATATCCCCTTGTAAGTGGGGGGAATTAGATTGATTAAGTAATTGATAATTAAAAAATGTTAATTATGTAATTAGGGGGATTTAGAAGAATTAAATGATATTCATTAAATTAAGTGATTTAATGAAGAGGGGGAAGGGTGATGACATTTAATTAAACAACTTAAGGTTATTTAATTAAATAAGAAGATTTAGGGATTTAAATTAAATAGTTTGATTTATTTAATTTAATGAGATGAAATGTTAGCATGAAAAGGGGTGAATTAAACTAATTAAGTCAATTAGGTTAATAGATGCAAATGACAAACTTAATTAAATAGCTAGGCTAATTTAATCAATTAAGTGAAAATAGGATGGGTTTTAGGAGAAAATGATGTTAGTATACCTGATTTGAGTGTATGATATCATTCAAGAATTTTTTTAGTGTCTACATTTTCCCCCTCTTTGAAGCGAGGTATCTGCAACTTCAGTTCAAAGACTAATGCTCTTTGGATTAAAAAATACTGCTTAAATAAAAAAAAAAAAAATTATTTATTTTTTAGATGCCCTGGTGGAAGGATTAAGCTAGTTCCCTACCCCCTTGAGATATCAAATGGAAATTTTGAATTTTGCTTTTATTTCTTGATAAAGGTGAAATTCTACCCCAAGGGTCTGAAAAGGCTCCGGGATGCAAAATAACATGCAAAAAACACAAAAAACAATGTAAAATAAGGTTCAGATTGGCAAGATTGGTGAAAGTGATGAAAAACCCTAGCTTTATGGGCAAATTAGGGGAAAAAACCCTAATTTGGAGGTATAAATAGGTTAAGAAGGGTCCCTTTCAATTCATTTTTGCATACACACCCTAGAGAATTCTTGCAAATTGAGCTCTGATCCTTCGACCAAATGGCACAACGAGTGCTCCCACGACACATTTCCGACTGGGTTCATGAGTACTGGAGGCTTCTAGGTGTAGGACCACCAGTATTTGATTCAAAACTTGATTTGAATTTTGACTTTTAGGTGCATTTATTGTATTTTAAAATTTGAAATTTGACTGCGTCACTGTATTGCAATGCTATTTTAAGAATCGTCGATGCTATTTTGATTTATAGTGATGCAATTCATGATTTAGATTTAGGGTTTAAAATTTTAAATCATAACACATATGTAAATATCGATGCATCTTTTGATTTTAAAATTAGGGTTAGGGTTTTCCAAAGTCAAATAGCAACACATATGCGTTGAGTGATGCATACTGCAATTTGAAATTTAAATGCATTGACCATCATAGTTTGGAATTTGAATTATAGTGACAATATCATGAATAGCGATGATATTGTCATTTTAAGGGATAAAAACTCCAAACTTTAGCCATTTTTTTGATGTCGTGTGTTTCGTGGGTGCAAGAGGTTATCTTGCCTTTGATGTCCTGCGAGCACAAACCGACTATTTTATCTAGACTTGGTGATTTGTTTTAGTTGTGATAGGAGCACCTAGGAGTGATCAGTTTGTGGTACATTGCTTATATGCCCATCATCCAGAAACATTTGGTGATGATGATAACACTATGCAAGCAATGGAATAATGAGACCCTTTCATTCCACTTACTTATTGGTGAGGCAACATTGATGCTAGAGGATGTATGGCGGATATTGTGTTTCTTGATACATGGTGAGCATCTGATATATGACATTGAGGCCAAATATGATGCTTGCCATGAGGTGCTTGACCAAGAGGACATTATCTTGGTCACCTACCAGATTGACCTCGAGATGTATAGAGATAGGTGTCGACTTTCAAAGTAATCATTGTAGCAGTTATCTCAGGTTTGGTTGCTACAAATCGATGGAGCAGAGGATTCAGTCTGGGATTGGGTTTGGCTTGGCACATGATGCTCTTTTAGATGACTCAGTATGCATGGGGGCTAGTGATGCTAGCCTCATTATACCATGATATGCATGATTTTGTATACTACAATGGCAAGGCCATTGGCACAAGTGACAGGGGTCAACCTTCTTCACATTTGGGTTTGGGAGCACATTGCTATGCTTTGACCAATTGTTTAGATGGTAGATTTAGAGCAAGATGATCTAGTTGTTTGGAGATATAAGGTTTCCATCACATTACAACACATAGGGTAGCTTGACATTCCTTATGAGCATCGAGTGATCGACGATATGATAGTTTTTAAATGGTGGCCCTGGCTTTAGATGCCAGCTTGGTATGATGATGTGTAGCAACTATTATTTTCTCGATAGACCAGATTCATTAAGGGTTGAGAGCACATGATTATTGAGAGGTACCTACCTAATAGGGTTGTTAGACAATTTAGCAAGAGGTAGGACATGCCCGATGATCAATATACTGTCATCTTTGCTAGATCAACTCAAGAGACAGTGTGGGGACCTATGATCCTAGCCCACAAGATTGCCAAGGGCTTTCGATAGTTGGTTGCTAGGCCATGGGCCTATGATCATGGACAAACAGATTCATAGATGATGCTTGCATATGATGCATGGTTCATACCCCCTCACTGATTGATAGATCCAATAGGTATACCTGCATGAGGGAGACCAAGAGGGAGGGGTGTAGGCCAAGGTAGAGGGTAGTCTGATGATGGGAGGGATAGAGGATAGGGAAAAGTTCTAGATGGAAAGGGTGGAGGATAGGATGGCCATGATCACAAAAATCAATGGGATGGATATGTCCCAGGTGCACCACCAATGCACCAACAACAACAACCATTGATATAGTAGCAACCTCCACAACAACCACCGTCAGGGCTAGATCCCCATAATGGACAAATTCAACAGTTGTAGTAGTAGTTGCAAGTGGTGATGAGTGAGAGGGATCAAGCTAGACATCAGATTTTGGTTATCATTGTTGAGAGAGACTAGGCTTGACAGTAGGTGTAGGTTGTCATAACAGAGAGAGACCAGGAGCGTCAGCTTAGGTAGACCACCGAGATGTAGTTGGCACAGGAGGTCGGGCGATGCCAACAACTAGAGACCATGACAGTTGCAACACAAGGGCGGATAGTGTCTGCCTATTTGTATAGAGAGGTCGTGACTAAGGTGACATATTATTGCATGCACTACCATCGGGATGTCCCATAGGCACTTAGACAACTAGATTACTTGCAGAGGAGTGGGGCACATCCCAGGGTTGAGGATTAGCCAGAGAGACAACCTAGTGAGGGGAGTGACTATCAAGGATAGCTCGTTTATACATACACTTTTTGATTTTTCTTGATTCTTTATATGGATATGCATTGATGGGCTCCTTTTTGATAGCCTCGTGGATATTGTATTTTTAATTGATATACATACACTGATTTAGATATTGTACCATGATAGTTATTTTTTTTATATATATGATATGATACTGATTCGATATGATGCGATGTGTTTGTTTATTTCATGCTTATGGATGTATGGATGCATTTGATGTGAGATATGATATGATATTCTTATGTATGGATTCACTTTATTTAGCTATGTGATATGTGATGATATATGTGATATGCGATGCAATGCAATGGATGGATGTACTTATTTTTTTGTATCTTTTCATGACATGTTATGGGATGGATGATATGATATGCAGATGGTATGCTTATGCAAATGATATGGATGCATTTATTTTTGTGTATTTTCTATGCAATTTATGAGATGATGATACATGCAGATGTTCATGCTCATAATATGACAATGTGATGCATGTTTATGATATGTGATGCAACAATTTAATATGCTTAGAATAAAAAATCTATATTATTTATCACAACTTAAATGATGATGCAGTGAAATATGATATGTCATGATTGTGCTATGATGATGTAGGATGTATGCATGCTGATGGTTTGTGAATGTAGGATGGATGCATTGATGATGTTTTTGTTGAATGTCATGATACCGGGTTAGCGCAAAGAGAAGATAGAAGAAAAAATATGAATGATTTGACCATTGATTTTGACGATTGCTTCAAAAGATCCAAGTCAATGATCCACCGAGACTTTATTAGAGATGGTGATGAGAAATTCATGATGATGATTTTCTCATATCTTGCGATTGGGATTTTCCGTTGTTCCTTTTTTTTTGATATAACACATAGACATGATACATCAAGGTATTGGTAACTAGGATGGTGTTGTATCTAGTGTAATGGCTTTGACTCTACAAATAGATAGGATAGTTCTTGTTCATACCTTGACATACAAAAAACTTGTTGGAATGTAGTTTAGTGGTTCAAAATATCTTGGACCAAAGCATATGCAATAGTCAACAATCTACCCCAAACAAATTTCCTACACACAACTAAGCAAGTATGCACCAATATTATTTTACAAGAATACCCACAAGCACAAAAAATGAAAGATAATGATCGATGCTTCATTCCTTTCTCTCTAGTTTTTTTTAATAGACATCATCGAGAGGTCCTCAGAATGGGTCATTAAGATAAAACATAAGAAAATATCAAAGACAAATGATCAGTGTTATCTATATCTCTTGTCAGGTTAATCTAGCTAAGGTGATTTCTGATACTGATGTCCATCACAGGAGGGATACATCTTAGAATATGTTGATCATGGGTTTTGATTAGGATGAGGTTTATGATAAGTCATTGATATAAAATTTAATGACATGTTTACCTATGATCTAGAATTTTGATTTTTCCACTTAGGTTCTCACTTTACGACTTTCTATACTTATCCTTTCCTTCTACTTGTTTTACCAAAGTTTGAAGGTGACAATCGATTTATTAGTCTTGGAAATTATGTCTCAACTTGCTAGCTTAGGACTCTTGAACTTGGAATTTTTTACTTTTGTTGTCACAAGATTGCTAAAAGTTATAACTTTGGAACTCATGTCATGGAGTTCTGATTTTTCACAACCTCCCGACTTGGCGATATTGAGGCTTTCTTTGTTATTGGCATACTGTAGGTTTTGAGAAATTCCTAACCTCTGATAGAGGTTATGAAGTTAGAATTTCTAGCAACATAGCGACATTGTATGAGATTGACTAAGTGATGGACATTTGTTAGCTTGATAACTCATGGTGAATGATAGAGGCAGTGGGGACCATGACAGTGTGATATAATATGATTTCGATCAACGTTTGGAATGAATCTAATCCAATGGTGCTTGTTTACTCTGTGCTCCTTTGTGGTGAGTACCAAAAGACTCTTGTGAAGTGAATGAAATTGTCTAAGTGGTTGACATTTGTCAGCTTGTTCAATGATTGAATCAAATCTAATGGTGCCCACTAGCCATGCACCTCTTGTGGTGGGTCCTGAGTGACTCTCATGGGGTGTGCGAGCTTTAGACACATGTCGTGATGGACCTGACCAGTGCCAAGTTGTTAAGTGGTGTGATCCCTAAATATTTATCCTATTCTAAAGATGCAAACAACTATGATGTACTAATGGAATAACACAAAAGATACACCTCAAGATTAGTGTAAGGAATGATAACACAAATAAAGAAGATAAAAAATGGTAATAAATGATTATACCTTCTTTTCTGTTGAAATCCCTTGGTTGGCCCTTGATGTTTGAAAGCTTGTATGCTCCTTGGATGGCTAGATGCAAGATGAAAAATGTGATGTTTTGATGGATGACTATGAAAATGGTGTATGCAAGATGAGCAATGTGATAAATGCAAGTTCTAATGTTAATGGCTAAATGGCTAAGATCATGCTTGCAAATTGAGTGAGCAATTTGGTAGAATATGGGTGCAAAATGACCAAGTGTTGTATGTATTAGGAGAGGGGGGGTATTTATAGATGAATTTGAATTCTATAGAGAATTCGACGGTTTGGATTGAGCCAACATGGCCAAGATGGAAGGTTGTGGTGAGTTGAGGACTCACAAGCCCTCACATCTTGACATGTGGTGGGTGAGTTGTCCAAAGGACAAAGTGAGATGGAAAGGGTACAAATGACATGGAAGAGGCCATGTGGTCCCAAGGTACTTGCAAGTACCTTGGGATGGGAGTGGATTCCCCTAAAAAGTTATTCCTTGGCCCCAATGGGGCTAAAAGTGACAAGTGATTACTTTTAGAAAGTCATCCCTTTTCAACATGGGGAATGGGAAAGGCCTTGGAAGAATAAAAGTGAATTTTTAATTCTTTTTGGAAAACTCCAAAGGGTAAGACAAGATTCCCTTAAAAGGGGGTTTTTGTCCTTTGGGTACGATGTGACACATGAGATGTCATAGGGAAGAGAGATGCATGGGGGGAATAAATGTGAATTTTTAATTCACATGGGGAAGAGGTCAACCCAAAAAAGATAAGTACCAAGAAGGTTGACTTAAGGACATGTGAAAAGGGGTAAGTGATTAGGATTAGGATTGTACAAATAGGTGATTAGATTAATTAATGATGATTAGAGGCAAGTGGTAAGTTATGGAGGATGTGACATTAATCCTAACTAAAGATATGCACACCTTAATGTAGGATTAATTAAATTAATCCAGATTAATGAAAAGGTTATGGAGGATGTTGACAAAGAGAGAGAAAGAACGAATTAAACAAGATAATTGATTAAATTAAATAAATTGATTGCATTTATTTAATTTAGAGATGAAGTGATAAAGGATACAATATTTATTTAAATAATTTTGTGAACCTTAGGGAAATGGGACAATATTAATTAAGTGTTTGATTTAATTAATATAGATGGATTAGATGAATAAATGATGGCATTATGACCATATGAAAGTGGTCAAATTTAGGTGTCTACAAGTGGTATGATGGTTGAATCGATAACTTGTGAAGAGTACCTAGCTGGGACCTGATTGGTGCTAGGTTGGTAACTGATAATTGGCCAGAGATTGTTGACAGTTTAAATGATGATTTTGAAATGAGTTCGACATAGTTGGAGTAATTACGTTCTTGCAATGGTCAGTGTATAGTTGAAATGGTTGGTATTCAAAAATCAAAATGACCATGGTTGTATATTGTATAAATTGAATCTCTATGTATTGTGATGAGTTTGATCAATTGGTTAATGTTCTGCATTGTATGCTTATGAGCTTTATAATAATGTGAGAAAAAATATGTATTGAGAATCTATGTACAAGGTTTATCAGGGAAACGTTTGTTGCTGTGAATTAACATCTAAGAGTGGAGTTTGAAACTCTCTATGTAAACATTATTTACTATAATACAAAGTGACTTTATTTGGTGTGTGGATTTTTCTCATGTAAGGGTTTTCCCACGTAAATCTAGTGTTCAATTTTGTGTGGTTTTATCTATTTGTACTTGTGTATGTGTTTCTTAATGAACTGTTATTATAATTGAAAATTAAAAGTACCATCTACATTATTTCTCCTATAAGATTGGAATTTGGAAGGCGTTTCTACATCTATCCTCCTTACAAGTGGTATAGAGCCTAACCAGTTCTGTTATCCTTATGGGTGAGTCAAGTTTTTTGTGCTGGTCTTGTCCAGTGGGAGTCTTGTAGAGAAAAACTAGTTTTCTTGATTACCGATTGAGATGACAAGCACATCACAAAGAATAGAAATTGAAAAGTTTAATGGCCCAACAATTTTGAGTTGTGGAAACTCAAAATGGAAGACTTGTTAGTGGATAAAGATATTTGGATTGTTGTGTCTGGAACTATGCCCCAAGGCATGAAGCCAAAAGATTGGGACCTTGCAAATAGAAAATCCAAAGGGATGATAAGAATTTGTTTAGCTAATTCTATTCTCTTAAACATCCATGAGGAGAAGACTACATCTTCATTATGGAAGAAACTTGGTGATATTTATCAGGAAAAGTCTGGTGAATAAGTTATTCCTAAGGAAGAAGTTATACTCCTTGAAGATGGAATAAGGAGCATCCATAGCAAACCATCTAAATTCATTTAATATAATTATTGCATAGTTGGCATTTGTGGGTGTGAAGATAAAGGAGGAGGATTGTTGTATGCTTTTGTTATGTTCCTTGCCTGACACATGGGATTATCTAGTAATGGCTATTGGAAGTACAACAACCACATTTAAAATGGAAGACGTGGTTGCTTCGTTATTGTCAAAAGAAATGAAAACGAAATCTTCTAAGATGGCCAAGGAGGCCCTTGCTATTCGGGATAGATCAAAGGAGAGAGGCAAGAAGAAAGAAAAGAAGTCCAAATCTAAAATCTAAGGAAAAATCTAAGTCACCTAGCAAGAAGTCCAAGGAAAAATGTTGGAATTGTGGGAAAACTAGTCATATTCAGAAGGATTGTAAAGAGGAGAAAAATAAGAAGAAGAAGAACTCTTCGGATAATGATTCTTCTCAGAGAAATGCAGATACCTTCATTGTAGTCTTGGCAACTCAGGCATCAAATGATGTCTGGTTGATTGACTCAGGTGCATCCTTTCACATGAAATCTCATAGAGAGTGGTTTACAAAGTATGAAAAGTATGTTGGTGGAAAGGTGTATTTGGAAAGTGATTCATCTTTGGAAAATTTTGGCTGAGGAAGAGTCAGAATTTGATTCCCTGACAAAAGAATAAAGGGGATTGATGGAGTAATGCACATACCAGGTTTGGCTCAAAATTTTCTTTCTATAAGTAAGCTTAATGATGTTGGCATGCAAGTTACATTCTCAAGTGGTGGTTGTAAGATGACTAGGAGCTCAATGGTGCTAGCTAGGGGTGCACATATTGGTACTTTGTACAAGTTGGATGCACAAGCTATTCAGTGTGATAGTGTCTCTGTAAAGTTAGAAAAGGCTACTCTTGTAGAGAAGGAGAATGAAGTTCCTTTGGGTGCAAACTATTTGGAGGTGAAAATCATAGCAAAGAAAACCATATTGTGGCATCATAGACTTAGTCACATAGGAGAGAAGGGCTTAAAATAATTGAAAAATAAAAACCTGGTAGAAAGGCTTGATGATTGTAACCTTGAGTTTGATTTTTGCGAACATTGTGTTTATGAAAAACAACACTATGTTTCTTTTTACTCTAGCCCTCATAGATCTTTTGGTATACTCGATCATGTTCACTCTGATGTATTTGGTCCAGTGGACATTCCTTCGTTATCGAAGTCTAAATATTATGTTTATTTTATAGATGATTATTTGAGAAGGGCATTTGTATACTTTCTTAAAAGTAAATCGGAAGTGTTCAGTTGGTTTAAAGACTTTAAAAACTTGGTAGAAAATCAGACTAAAAGGAAAATTAAATACTTAAGGATAGATTATGGCGATGAATTTTGTTCAATATATTTTGAAAGGCATTGCAAAGACCATGGGATTAAAAGGCATAAAACTACACCTTATACTCCACAACAAAATGGAGTTGCTGAGAGGTTAAACAAGACATTGATGGAAAGATCGAGAAGTAGGTTGAGCAGTGCTGGTCTGGAGAAGAAGTTCTAGGTTGAGGCTATGGCTAAAACATGTTACTTGATTAATTGTTCACCTAGTTTGGCTCTTGTTGAAAAAATTCCTATAGAAGCATGGTCTGGTAAGAAGCCCTCTCCAAGACATATTCATGTTTTTGGTTGTGAAGAATATGTTAATGTGTTGAATGAGAAAAGGTCTATGTTGGAGATAAAAGCTATAAAATTTATCTTCATTGGCTATGAAATTGGAGTGAAAAGATACAAGCTTTAGAATCCTATTACTGAGAAGGTTGTGTATAGAAGAAGTGTAATCTTTCAAGAGCAAAAACCTTTTGCAGTTGATTTGCAGTGAGAGACAGCAGAAGAAGAAGAAGAATGATGTAGTTGAAATTCCTTGAACTCTAGATAAAGAAGAACTACAAATTCAATGTGAACCTGAAACTAAGGAGAGGTCAAGGAGCTCTAAGAGTTTTGAATAGATAGAAGAACCACAACCTCAACCTCAGCTTGTGAGGAGGTCTACACATGAGAAGTGACAACTTGAAAGGTATGGTTTTTCCATGTTGGATATGAACTATGCCTATGCTTTGATACTATTACTGATGAGCCAAGGACTATAAAGGAGGCTATTAATATGTCTAATTCAGATTCCTAGTTGGAAACCATGAACGAGGAAATGGAATCTTTGAAAAAGATTGAAACTTGGGATTTGCTACCTTTTTTTGGAGGTCAAAATCCTATTGGCTGTAAATGGGTATTTATGAAGAAGATTGGTCTTGATGGCAGTGTGGATAAGTATAAAGCTAGGTTGGTCGCGAAAGGTTATTCCTAAGTGGAGGGAATTGAATATGGATAAATATTTTCTCCTATAGTTAAGCTAACATATATTAGATTTATATTGTCACTTGTAGCAACATATGACTTAGAGGTTGAGCAGATGGATGTGAAGACAACATTTCTTCATGCAGATTTAGAAGAAGAAATTTATATGTCCCCGCTTGAGCACTTGATTGAAAGAGGTAAGGAAATTTTGGTTTGCAAGTTAAATAAATCGCTATATGGTTTAAAGCAATCACCTAGAATGTGGTACCAAAAGTTTGATACTTTTGTGTTGTCAGTGGGATTTGTGAGATCAAAATTAGATCATTGTGTGTATTATAAAACTAAAAATGATCGTTTACTTATTATTGTCGGGTAAAAGTATAAAGTTGTGTCACACCTTTATAAAGAAAACGACCAACACTGATCCAACTTTTAAACTTGAATCACTAAAAGGTGATATATATGTTTTGAATTTTGAAATGATGTAAACTAATAAATATTATTTTTTTAGTAACATTTATTTTTGTACTTTTTTGAAAAAGTTAAAAAATTATTTGAATATAGTTTTTAATAAATTAACACTATAATTTAGTTGCTGATAAAATACTGAAAAATGAAGTTACATGAGATGTCAACCTTTATATAGTAAATTTTATTTGTTTTCCTTAATTTCTTTTATGTGTATTTATAACTTGAAACTTTAGGGCATGTATTATTTTTTTCCAGTTTTGATAAATATATATTTTTAAATAAATATGAAATTGTGCATGTATTAAAAATTAGTTGTTTCCAATCGATGTCAACTTTCATATAAATTATTTATGTAAAATAGAAAAAAAATTATACCATCTTGATATAGATTCTTATATCTAGGGCATCATATTTTTTTCAAATTTGTTTAATAAGTTTTACTATTTTTCCTTGACATGGTGAGCAAACTAATGTTTTGTGTTGATAACCTACATTTAGTAAAAATAAAAAAGAAAATATAAACAATAATTAAACTATTAATATATATGCATTTTTGAAAACTTAACTTATAGATCTACAAAAGGGTATTTTTTTATTTAAAAAAAATGATTTTTACACAAGTAGAAGTTGAAACATTAAGTTTTTCATTTTTTGGTAAATTGGACTCAAAGTGGTGCTAAATAAACATTTAGCCAACAATTTTAATTGGAAAAGTTGTTGACATATATAATTTAGCTAGAATGAATCTTACAACATCATATGTTTGACCAAAATTAATTTTTACTTAAAATTACTTGAATTCACTTGTGCTGATAAGTTGGCCGAAAGTGTGACATAACTTTGTGCTGATACCCTGCCCTATATGTGGATGATATGTTATTATTTGGGAATATTAAGGGTATGATTTCTATTTTAAAATCTTAGTTGTTAGCACATTTCAAAATGAAAGATTTAGGTTCAACAAGGTATATTCTGGGTATGGAAATTAGAAGAGATAGGAAAAGTAGAAAGCTTTGGTTCAACCAGAGTAAGTATATCAATACTATCTTTGAGAGATTTAGTATGATAGACTGCAAGTAGTTAGTTGTTCTAGTGTTGCAGGGAATGAAGCTAACTATTGAAGATTGTCTGAAGTCTCCTACTGAGATGGAGGACATGACCAGGATGCCTTATGCAAGTGTAGTTGGTAGTTTAATGTACACAATGGTTTGTACTAGGCCAGACATTGCCCAAGCAGTGGGAGTTCTTAGTTAGTTTATGGCTAATCCAAGAAGGCTGCATTGGGATGCTTTGAAAAGAGTTCTCAGGTATTTCAAGGGTACTTCTGAGTATGCATTATGTTATCATGGTGACTCTGGTAGATCACTGAGATCTCTAAGAATTCATTGATATGTGGATTCTGATTGGGCAAGAGACATTGACACCAGAAGGTCCACCAGTGGATACATATTCATGTTATTTGGTGGTCCAATTAGTTGGATCAGCAAGCGATAGGTTGTAGTCACTTTATCTACTACTGAGGTAGAGTACATTGATGGGAAAGATCATTGATGTCACAACTTGCATCATTTAGTCAATTAATTATCGAACCAGGTGTGTCTCAGAGCTATATGAGATAATGATGGTTGTCATGTATATTTGGGGGTGTTTTGCACTGTAAGTAGTGACTTTTAGATTTGGTTTGACTCCTTCAGGAGCTCTTTAGGAGCTCTCAGGAGCTAAGTTGTAGCAACTGATTCCTAGGGATTAATTCTATCTTATTTTCTAATTTAAAGTTCTATTGACTTATTTCTAACTTCATTTTGACCTGATTGAGACTGGCCCATGGAAAAGAATAACATTTACTTTAATTCTTAATCTAAAATGTAAAATTCAACTTAATTCTATTTTTCTCAAAAATAAATCTATCTTAAGGTTTGTTGGAAAATAAATGCTATTTTAAAGAATAGAAATAAATTGCAAGGGAATGACAATTAATATAGAAAACATAAATACTAATTTCCATGAATAGATTCCAAACAAGTTTTACTTTCATCTTTCCATAAGTTGCCATCATTGCTTCTAATTAAGTTTAACATATTACTACCAAAATTAATTCCTACAAACAACATCTAAATCCAATTTGATCCAATAAACTACAACGGTTCTAAAAATCCATTCTAAACATAATGAACTAATCTTAAAAGTGATTTAACCTTAATTATTGAAAGTGATTCAAATAAACTTAGCATTCCAAATTTAACATCTATACTTTAGATTTGATATTAATGAACATAAATAATCATAAAATCAGTAAAATACCAACACAAGATCGATTCCTTTGGTCAATCAGACCTTGCTCTTCCTCCGGTAAGATATTTAACATAGTGATTTAAGTTAACTTCTTGTTTTCATTCACATTGATCAAAATAAGATGCAAAACAAAGTATTGCAACCATTACAGAAAATCTAATCCAAATTATCTAACTCCTGTCTAATACAAGAAGATGGATATTTATATGAATATCCTTATTGAATTCACAACATGGCATTAACTTCCAAGATTCAAGGTGCCTAACTAAATATCTAAATTAAACTAAAGAAAAACTAAAACAGGACTGAGAATAGACAAAGAAAACTACGCCAGATCAATGTTGGAACTAGAAGTTCTTAAACTGACTAAAAGAAGCTTATTTGAACTTCAATGTTTCTTCATCTAGGTAGGCCGATTGATGTCATGATTGAATTTATGTGGTTAAATAGGAAGTTTAACTTTATCTTGAACTAAGTCATCAGTCATCGTTCTTATCCCTAAATACGATCCTTAAGAATATGGTAACAATTATGACAATAAAAGATTAAAACTGCATAATTAATTCTTCATTATCATCATAAAAGCAACACATTGAATATAAAACATTACCTCAAATATATCTACCAATTTAGCCAAACATAAAGTAAAGTAAGTAGATATATTAGTTTATAGTCTATCGCGAGTCATGTTAATTAACAAAAATAACAAGTCCTTTTAACATATATGATTAATTGAAAGTGTTCCTTGTGCTACTCATCATTCTTCCCAACCTATTCTGAACCATGTCCTCGTGGTTCCTTATCAATAATTATGGTTTCTTTATCCTTGTTTAATGCTTCCATCCAAATGCAACAGTCAAACACCCCATCCCTGTATTGCTCTAGTAATCTACTGTTGAGTGCAAAGCCATGGTTTTCTCTTAGCTTCTAAAACTAGGGTCTTATCACCTCCTCTGGAATATTGGGTGATACTTTGAGCTTTGGATCGGGCATGATGATAATTGGTATCTTGAACTGCATACCAATCCGGAATTATTGCTACTATTCAATCAAGTTGATCACATATCAAACTCTTATCAAGCTCCATCTAATGTTTTTTGGGCTTATGGGATCCCTTCTTCTTAATGTTTCAGGTATGGAAAAATATCTTTCCTCACATGATTCAATTACTAATGAAGGAAGTGCATCTTCTACATTCTGGAAAGTGGATAACAATTTTGAAACATAAAGAGGATTGATGTGATTTTTCCTTACCACCGATCGTACCATTTTTTATATACTTCTATGTATGAGGATATTCAAGCCTCATTGGTAACCCATATTTTCTCTAAGCCTCTTTGTATTTTGCCATCCTATTCAACCATTCAACTTGATTTTGTGGTAAGGAGACAAAGGACCAGATTTGCAGCTCTTCAACATAAACATTTAACATAGAATCATCATTATCTCTCATTAAAAACCCGTGTTGGAAAAACTCACACATATGGTTTTGAATATCAGGGTGGGTGGCTATGGAAATAGTCTTGCATAAAATCTTTATCATTGTGATAATCAAGAATTTTCCCTAGAGTTAATTGATTGAGTTTCCATTGTAGAAACTTCTCTATGAGAAATAAGGCGTATACTTCTGCTAGTCTTCTCATTGATAGCATTACAAAGCTTATCTCAATGGCTTGGTTAAGTATTTCTTCAACTTTGTTTTACTCTTCCTCTAATTATTGTACTTGCCTTTTCAGCTGATCATTTTCATGTTTGAATTTCATGGCTGCCAAGGAGAGATATCTAGATTGAGTCCTTTGTGGTACATCTGGTGGAATATCAGATGGTATGGGAGCCAGAGCAAGGTAGTGAGGTGGGGCCACGAAAGTGGAAGCTTCTTGAGAATAAAATCTCAAAGACTGTTGTTCTAATTTCTCTTCTTTTAACTACAATTCTACCTTTAATTTTGTGATTTCCTTTGTACCTGCTAAGGCTTGTGCACTGGTTTGTTGTAAATCCTCCTCTATATGATTCAACTACTCTTTGTATCTTGCTTCTATTTTTTCAATTTCTTTCTCTCTTTCCTGAGTGATATTGAGGGCCTATTGTAATTCTACCTCTCTTCTTCTCAAATTTTCTTCAAGAAATTGCACATTCTTATTTTCCTACTCTAACTCGGCTTCTATTCTAGAAATCTTTATTTCCCTCAACAATTCCCTTGTTTTAATTTCTTCTTTAGTATGTTTTTCATGAAACTCTTCTTCTATAATCAATGGTTCTTGACCTTTTCTTCTCTCCATATCCAGAGAAGTTGAAGGTGATTTTTTGGCCTCTTCTTCAAATTCCTCAGAGGCTTCTCTTTCTTCTGACTGCACCTCCCTTGAGGTCTCACTAATTTTGATATTTTCCTTGGATTCTCTAGCAGTGTCCTGTACCTCAAGTGTTCTTTCAGGTGATGGAATTGGACCTTCAGGAGGGCTACGAGGTTGCTCAGGAAATGACATTAGCATGTGGGTTTCCTCATGGGAAACAAAAATTTCTTATTGGCCTTCAGTGACAAGGGTTTCAAATGTACGTATCTCCTCAGGAGTGGACACAATGGTCTCGACATGACTAGGGATCTCTTTATCTAATTCTTGCTTCCTTTTCTTGGAGGCACTATAGGTTACCCTAGAGGATTCCAATTGTTTCCTTTTACCTAATTTTTGTTCTTCCTTGGAAGATTCACCTCTTTCAATTTTTAACATTTTTGTTGTGGGCTCCTTTGTGGGTTTCCCCTTTTGCTTTCCTATGGGTGTGGACATAAATTCTAACCAACCCCGTTTCCTAGATTATTTTTTTAAGAAATGATGCTTAATTATGAGCTAAATTAGCCCATGGTATTTTATGGAAGACTCTCCTCTAGACTTTAATCTGGAAACCATGGAAGTAATTTGTTGAAACAAAAATGCTGGCAGATTTATTCTAGCAGAGGGATTTATTTGTGCATACCTCAAATGTATCAATAGATGCATCCATGGCCTTAATATAGTGTCATATTGTCCCTCATAGGTGAAAATTTCATTACCCACATCATAGCCATTTTCCAAGGCTCGTCCAAACTGACACAAGCTATTCCTATGTGTTCCCCTTTATGTATTAGAATCTTTGGTTTCTTCTCTGGGTCTTGGTGAAATGCCGCCACCAATTCGTCAAATTTTACTCGGCCCTTGTTACTTTTTTTCCCTCAGCTAGAATTCTCAAAATTTCACTTCTGATTTCGGGAGTCACCTCAATCATTTCACCCCTTAGTCTAGTAAAATTTACATGAAAATTTCTGATGAATTCCTCCATGATTTCTTGTTGAAAACCTTCATATTTCTCTATAAAATAAAGCCATCCTACCTCTCTCAACAATCTCTTGGTCTCAGAATCAAGAGTGAAATTTTATGTTTCGACAGTCCGTTTGTTTCCCATGCTTTCGGTTCAACAATGGTGAACTTCAACTGTCTAATTATTTTCTAGAATCATCTTTCCTTTCTATTTTTAGCAAGCAACAATCTAAAAATGCCACAACGTGTCATTAATTGTTTGCATTTATGTCCCTTTACTGCCTCTGACATCACACACACGATTTCACAGCAACACACCAAATTACAAAATTGGTGGCGTTCCTTACACATGTTAGATTAAATTTGAGAAGATGTTGAGAGGACAGGGAAGTCAGAGTAGGACCCATAATCATTAATGATGTCACTTCAAAGTCACATCAAACTTATACCAATTATTTTGTCACTTTTTGGAATGATTATCGGCTTTTATTACCATTATTAACAACAATATGATGAAGATTTCTAAATTTATAATTATTTACCTAGTTTTACAAAAGTTTAACTACCTTAGAAAATAATATTCAAAAATAATATTCATATTAAATGTGTACTTAATTTATTGCAAGCCTTTGAGCCCTTCAGGAGGCTTCAGGAGCTGTCGAGCCAAACAAAGTCTCCAGGAGTATTCAAGAGCTCTCAGGAGCTATCAAACTTCAGGAGCTATTGAGCCAAACAGAGTCTTCAAAGTCTTAAATTCTTTAATAGCCCCTCAGGAGCCTTTAGGGGTAATTCAGGAGCCTTCAGGAGTTGAACTCAAATAGACCGCCATTGCTGGTTTTTAGTCATCTCAATTTTTTTATTTTTTTTTCAAGTAAACTGCCATTTACTGGTTTTCAATTTACTTTATTTTTCTGCAAGGTAAACCACCATTTGTTGGTTTTCAATTCACCCTATTTATTCATTCCTTCATCAAAGGTTCAAAGATCTTCTCTCATGGAAGAGATGTCTTTCATGAGAACATGTTCAAGTTTGTGTTGTAGATCATCTAAAAATTCCTCCTTTGTTGATGGCTTATGATATGTCTTCAATCGATGACCATTAACTAGCATAAATCTCTTTTCCCCATCAATCAGTACTAATTGGAAAACTCCATTTTCAAATACTTGATCTCTCATAGTGTCCTAACCATCTCGTATGGAATTCCCCTTTAAACTCTTCAAATCTGGAGTCAAATAACAATGCCCAATCTCCTTCCTTGAATTGCCTAGACACAATATGCTTATCATGCCATTCCTTCCTTTTCTTCTGAATCACCTCTGTATACTGAAGTGCCTCCATTCTCATTTCATCAAGTCCATTGATCTGTAAAATTCTATTTTTCGCAGATTCAGACGTCAATCCCAGTTTCTACTGCTATTTTCAATGTTCTCAATTCAAATTCTATTGGCATGATTAATTTTTTTCCATATACAAGTTCATACGGAGAAAATCTAATTATGGTTTTCCATGTGGTATTATAGGCTCATACTACTTCATCTAACCTATCTGCCTAGTTTGTTTTCCTCAATGAAATAGTTTTTGTCAGGATATACTCCAATTCACAGTTAGTGAACTCCACTTGTCCATTCGCCTATGGATGATATGGAAAAGATTTTCTATGGGTCATTTGATATCTTTGCAAAAAGGATTCCATCATTTTAAATACAAACTGTGGTCCTTGGTTTGAAACAATTTCTCTTGGTGCACCAAATCTCTGAAGAATTTTCTTATACATAAAATCTGCCACTTTGTCTTCACTTTTTGTAGGTAATGCTTTCACCTCGGCCCATTTTGTTGCATAATCTGTACAAACAATTATATAATGTTGTCCCTTAGAAGGTGGATCAATAGGTCCCATGAAATTGATTCTCCATTTTTCAAATGGTTCTAGAGTTATTTGTGGCTGAAGTGGCATTTCCATTGTTGAGGCAGGTCTCCCCATCCATTGACATTCATCACATTGCTTAACAAAGAACGAGACGTCCTTTGTCATTGATGGCCAAAAGTAATCAACTCCTAAGATCTTGTGAACTGTTCTCACTACTGAATAGTGTCCTCCTTCTGGTTCATGATGGTAGGCATGCACTACATCATAGACATCTAACTCAGCTACGCATCTATGTAAAACATGGCCAGGACACATTTTAAATAAAAGACCATTAATCCACTAAAATCTAGAACTTTTACGAATTAACCTCTTTTTTTGTTTATGACTGAAGTGATTTGGGCACTTCCCTATTACAAGGTAATTTTCCAGATCAAGAAACCATGGTGGATGAATTGATATTGCAAATAAATGTTCATCTAGAAATGTATCATCCACTAGTTAGGGATTATCCTGCAAAAAAATTCTGGAAAGGAATTCAACAACAACATTATCCTTTCCGGGTTTATCTATGATAGTAACATCAAACTCCTGCAACAATAGTAACCATCTAATAATGCATCCACCTACTACAACCTTGTTAATAAAATATTTAATTGCAACATGATTTGTATGTATGTAAATTTTGCAACCTGCAATGTAATTCCTAAATTTGTTAATTGCATACACTACAACTAAAATTTATTTTTCTGTTGTTGCATAATTTCTTTCAGCTAGGTTTAGATTTTTGCTAACATAATAAATTGCATGCATGGCCTCATTGTCATGTTGTTGTCCCAATACTGCTCCAATAGCTAAATTGTATGCATCAGTAGGTATGTGAAATGGGATTCCCCAAACAATTCCTTTTATGATTGGAGAAGTTGTTAAAGCAATTTTAATTGTCTCAAATGATTTTTGTCAATCCTCTATCCATACAAACTCCTCATCTTCTTTTAGAAATGTAAACAAAGGCCCAAATTTTTTACTAAACCCTTCTATGAATCTTCTATAATACCCAACATGCCCAAGGAAGTTGTGCACACCTTTTTGGTTCTTAGGGGTTTCAATGTTTTGAATGATTTGAAGTTTGTGGGGATTGACTTTTATCCCCTCTTTTGATATGTGATGTCCCAGAACAATACCTTTCGTCATCATAATACAAATTTTTTCATGATTGAGGGACAACCTGTGATCTTTACACCTTTGTAAAACCTTTTCTAAGTTTTTAAGTGCCTCCTCAAATGTTTTTGCATGCACCGTAAAGTCATCCATATAAACTTCGACACACGAAGTGGTGAAATATGCAAATATAGCAAGAAATTCTAGTTGAAATGTAGTTGGTGCATTACACAGTCCAAATGGTAAGAATGTATATGTGTATGTACCCCAAGGGAAAGTAAAGGTAGTTTTATCTTGGTCTTCAGGAGCTACTTGGTTTTGATTATATCCACTAAATCCATCAAGAAAAGAGAAGTAGTTGTTGCCTACTAGGTTATCAAGTACTTGGTCTATAAAGGGAAATGGGAAATGATATTTCTTTGTTGCTTTATTCAATTCTCGATAATATATGCACACATTTCATTTATCATTTTTCTTTGGGACTATAACCAGTGGAGAAACCCACTAACTATCAAATATTGGGTAAATGAACCCCACTTTGAGCAGCTTCTTTATTTCTTTTTTAACAATGTCATGAAGAACAAGATTATTTCGCCTTTGTCCTTGTCTGATCGGTCTTACATCTTATGTGTAAATGTGATGACTATAAATTGAAGGGTGAATTCCTCTCATATCAGTATACTCCCAAGAAAATGCTTTGGTGAGTTTTTCTAAAGTTTCCTTTAATTCTTTATTGTGTTGGGGATAAAGATGAACTAATATTAAGAGGTTTGTCTTCAACTACTATAATATCTTTAGCATCTCTTTTTGAATCAATGGATTTTTCAATGAGTGTATTCAAAGGACAATAATGTTGTTCGTGTAATGTTGTTTTCCTTTTTCCATTTTCAGCTTTTGAAGTAAACTCCTATTCTTCACATTCTTGAATATTTTCAACCAGAGTAACCATGGCTAATTCCACAATACCATCTCCTTCTGATTCTAAATCTTCATCTACCCAAAGTTGTGTGTTTGTTTGAATTTATGGTTGTGCTAGCAGATATAATGACAATTCTTTTTGTTTCCGACCTTTTGAAATAATCATACTTCCAAATCTACAATCAATTAAGGAGGTCGCAGTGGCCAACCATGGTTGGCCTAAGATGATTGGATAGCTAGAATATTTCTTCCTGGCTTTAAGAACCAAAAAGTCATCTGGATAATCCCATGTGTCTATGGTGATCATGATTTCCTCAATGATAGCTTCCAATTTGGTAGTAGATTGGTCAGCTAATTGTAAGATAGTTGTTGTTGGCTGAATGTTTGTCTTTCCTAACATTGCAACCATGTGTCAGATGTGATAACGTTTATGGAGCTCCCAAATCAATTAGGACACTAGATATTTCTACCCCATTATTACTCAAAGTTATGAATGGGCTGCGAGGATCATTATATTTCTGAGGAAGCAACCTTGTTGATAACACATCACCGAGTTTTGTCCCTAGCTGTATTGTGGAAGGTAGTTTCTTTTTTCTCCCTGGAGTTTTAATGCAAAGGGACTTTACTAATTGTTTTATTTTTGGTATGTCCTTAATTGCCTGCAACAATGGTATTTCAATGTTTATTTTCTTCAACTCTCAAAGGAGTTGAGAATCAACAACATTCATGTAACTGGGTTGAGGAGTAAATTTTTCTTCCTTCAATCTCTCTGGGTAGGGTGCTTGTTTGACTCATTGTTCCTCTTCAAATTTTTGTTTTTCTGTCGACTTTTTGACTTCTTCCCCACCCTCTTGATATTTTTCTGCCAGTTTAGATTCAATAGTTTGATTCCTCAATTGGATTTCATTAGCATTGATGATGTTTAAATTAGGGGGATTTGCATCATTGTAGGTATTTCTTGGATTTGCAACCGGTTGAGCTGGCAATTGAGGCTGATTTACTTGGTCATTAGTGGGATTTGGGGCATTTATCGCAGGAGGTGTTTGTCCCCAGAGATGTTTTTTCCCCTGATTTTTCCATGGTTAGAAGTTAGTCTGATATTTTTGCCATGTGGGCTGATTTTCCTACCACTACGACTGTTGATTAGCTTGCCATTGTGATTGGTTCAATTGAGGATTTATCCATTCAAGTTGTCCCCAATATGTTGGAGGTGGTTGTGGTTGATATGGGGGAATCCATTGGTTCTGGTTTTTCCAAGGGTTTTGATTCCAGTTAGATGTAGAACAATATTGTCTTTGGTTAGCATTATACCCTATGTTTTGTGGTCTTTGGTTGACATAGTTAAGTTCTTCTTCTACCACATGTGGTTTCTTCAGATTGATCTTATTCCCAGGCAATAGATTACAAGAAGTTGTTGAGAGTGGTTTCTCACAAATCTCATATACATCAACTTGATTCAATGGACATTCTCTTAAAAGATGTTTACCCCTACACTTGGAATAATAAATGGAAATTGGTTCAGTGGTCTTCTTATCTCCTTGCATGTTGAGATGAAGAAGTAGATCAGTTTTCATGTTGGCTAATTCTTCCATTACTTCTGACACATCAATTGTGCAGGTCTTGTTTCTTTTGGAGTTTCGAGTTCCTACCCTAGTTCTAGAGTAGTTTCTACATATTTCAACAATATCATCTAGGGAAAGCTTATTAATGTCTCCTTTCCCCATCAGTTTCAAGGACTCCCTTGATTCATCATCAATTATTCATAGCTAATTTCACCATCCGAGCCATTATTACACCTCTAGTGCACAAACTGGAATCTATCAACATAGTATTCCAAAATTTCATCTTCTAATTGCCTTATTCGAAAAAATTCTTCTTTTCTATCCCTCACTATACAGTAATCCTGGTACTTATCCAAGAATTCAGTTTCCATTTGCTTCCAAGTTACAATTGTTTTAGCACTTAAACCCATGAAACATCTTAAAGTTGATTCTTTTAAGGTAGTTCAAATTTAATATTAATGAACATAAATAATCATAAACTTAGTAAAATACCAACACAAGATCGATTCCCTTTGTAAAGTAGGACCTGCTCTTCCTCTGGTAAGATATTTAACACCGTGATTCAAGTTAACTTCTTGTATTCATTGAAATTGATCAAAATAGGATGCAGAACAAAGTATTTCAACCATTACAAAAAAATATAATCCAAATTATCTAACTCCCGTCTTATACAAGAAGATGGATATTTATATGAATATCCTTATTGAATTCACAACATGGCATTAACTGCCAAGATTCAAGGTGCCTAACTAAAGATCTAAATAAAACTAAAGCATAAATAAAATAGGACTGAGAATAGACAGAGAAAACTATGCTAGATCAACAGTGGAACTAGAAGTTCTTAAATCGATTAAAAGAAGTTGATTTGAACTTCGGTGTTTCTTCATCCAACTGGGCCAATTGATGACATGATTGAATTTATGTGGTTAAATAAGAAGTTTAACTTTATCTTGAACTAATTCATCAGTCATCATTCTTATCCTTGAAAAAGATCCTTAAGAATAGGATATCAATTATGATAGTAAAATATTAAAACTGCATAATTAATTCTTCATTATCATCATAAAAGCAACACATTGAATATAAAACATTACCTCAAATATATCTACCAATTTAGCTAAACATAAAGTAAATTAAGTAAATATATTAGTCTATAGTCTACCACCAGTCATGTTAATTAACAAAAATAACATGTCCTTTTAACATAAATGATTAATTAAAAGTGTTCCTTGTGCTGCTCATGATACATGGCAGAAGAACATGCTTACAAGGAAGTTGTTTGGTTTAAATATTTGCGTTCTGATGTTGGGTTTAATGCAGGGTAGATTACTATTTGCTATGATAGTCAGAGTGCTATTTTTTTGGTGAAAAATACCACTTTCCATGCCAGGATGAAGCACATTGATGTTCAATATCATTCCATTTGTGATATGGTGGAGGATGGAAATGTTAATCTTGAAAAGGTGGATACTCTAGAGAATTTCATTGATGCATTAACAAAGCCCGTGAGCACATATAAGTATAGGTGGTGTGCCGGTTTGATGGACCTTGGGGCTGATGACTTTAAATAACTTCAAGTTTGGAAGAAGCTAGTAAGTCTTCATCAAGTGGGAGCATGTTGGGACATGTGCTTCAACTTGCTAGATTGGAACTTTTGAACTTGGCATTTTTTTTCCTTTTTTCTTTGTCGTGGGATCTCTTAAAATTATAACATTGGAACTCATGTCGTGGAGTTTTGATTTTTCATAACCTCCCGACTTAGCAATATTGTGGCTTTCTTTGTTATCCGCATGTCATGGGTTTTGAGAAATTCCTAACCTCTGATAGAGGTTATGGAGTTAGGATTTTTAGTGACATAGCGACTTCGTATGAGATTGACTAAGCGGTGGACATCTGTCGAATTGATAACTCATGATGAATATGGAGGTAATGGGGACCATGACACTGTGATATAATATGATGTTGATCAAAATTTGGAATGAATCTAATCCAACAGTGCTTGCTTACTCCACACTCCTTTTTGGTGAGGACTGCAATAATCTTATGAAGTGAGCAGAATTTCTTGAGTGCTTGAAATTTGTCAACTTGATCAATGATTGATTCAGATCTAATGTTGCCTACTAGCCCCTTACCTATTGTGGTGGGTCCCGAGTGACTTCCATGGGGTGTGCAAGCTTTAGACACGTGTTGTGATGGACTTGACCAGTGCCAAGTTGTTAAGTGGTATGATGGTTGACTTGGTAACTTTTGAAGAGTACCTAGGTCAGACTCAATTGGTGCTAGGTTGGAAACTAATAATTGGCCAGAGACTGTCGATAGTTTAAATGATGATTTCAAAATGAGTTCGATGCAACTATAATAGTTATATTCTTGTAATGGTTAGTGTATAGTTGAAATGGTCGTTGTTTAGAAACCAAAATGACCATGGTTTTATATTGTATATATTGAATCTCTTTGAATTGTGATGAGTTTGATCAATTGGTTAATGTTCTGCATTATATGCTTATGAGCATTGCAACAGTGTGAGAGAACAAATATGTATTGAGAATTTGTGTATGAGGTTGATCAAGGAAATGTTTGCTTCTATGAATTAACATCTAAGAGTGGAGTCTAAAACTCTCAATGTAAACATTATTTATTGTAATACAAAGTTACTTTACTTGGTGTGTGGGTTTTTCTCCCATAAGGGTTTTCCCACATAAATTAGGTGTTCAATTCTATGTGTGGGTTTATCTATTTGTTCATGTGTATGTGTTTCTTAATGAACTGTAATTGTATTTGAAAAGTAAAAGTACCATCTGCATTATTTCTCCTATAATATTGGCATTTGGAAGGTGTTTCCACATCTAGATTTCCTTACAA
Organism: Sequoiadendron giganteum; assembly: GCA_007115665.2. Classification (NCBI taxonomy): domain Eukaryota; kingdom Viridiplantae; phylum Streptophyta; class Pinopsida; order Cupressales; family Cupressaceae; genus Sequoiadendron; species Sequoiadendron giganteum. The sequence continues at coordinate 203,919,355 of CM021100.1, forward strand.
TTATGGTTGAAGTTTATTGTGGGTGAAAGTGAAATGGGATGGATGGTTTTTGATTTTTTGGAATATTACAATGCTTTTGGTATTTTCGAAAATGTTTTCAGTCAATTTTTGGTCTTTTTGAGAGTTTATGCGAATGTTTTGGTTTTCAGTTATTTCAGGCTATTTAGGGTTTTCTGAGGATATTTGAATGTTTAGGTCTTTTGAATGTTTTCTAACGTTTTTGTATTTTCCATTATTTGGATGTTTTGGGATTTTCTGAATATTTGGATGTTTTTGGGGTTTTCGAGATATTTGAATGTTTAGGGATTTTTTGATATTTGAATGTTTAGGGTTTTTCTGAGTTTTGACCAAGAAACTAACCTAAAAGACCTATCCTAGGGACCTCGGGGGTTGATCATAGATGAGCCTTTCCTACGTTATACACGTAGAGACCACGTAGTTCGACCCATGCGACTTATTGAAGATGAGATATTAATAATTAAGGAATTCCAATTTATTATGATGGACTTCTAAAGACTGACATAGGGTGTCTCAGGGGCACATCAATGATGGCCTTGCCTACATTCAAGCTCAGAGAAAACATAGTTTGATAAGGTACTATTTTTGGATTTTCGATGTTTTGACCTTTTTAGGGATTTTGATGTGTTTTGGATGTTTTAGATTTTGACTTTACAATTTTTTATTTTTTTTGTATTTTAGCTGTACAAGATTTGTAAATGTTTTTTTGATGTTTTGATGAATGTTTTACGAATGTTTTTGGGATTTTTGATTGCGATTTCCAATAAACTTAAGATATACAAGAACACAATTTGATCCATAACGAATTTCCCCCAGTGCAATATGATAGATTACCTCAATATAGGTAGGAAAAGCTGACCTTTGGAATATGCCAAGAAGTATTAAGGGGATGTGATACTTCACAATATCAAGATATGATAAGTATGCAGATGGGTGATAGGAATAAATAGGATGGATGAGGTGATGGATGGAGGGTGATGAAAAGAATGATATTTTAAAAAGACACAAAATAGATGGAGGTGCTTTATTTGCACGAGGCACCTATTTTCTAGGTTTTCACCAAGGTACTTGCCCAAAGTGCCATCAAAGTGGTTTTCAATAGAGGACGATTTTTTTATTGTTTTCAATCCTTTTTTTGATTTTTTAGATTTTGATCATTTTTTTTTTTTTCCCAGATTTATACCCTTCAAGACTAGGCATAAAACTTATTAAGATGCAAGCTATTGGTTGGTTGCTTCAAGCTTTCACCTTCAGGTGTTGACAATTGATATGCTCATGATCCATAGCTTGTTGTGATGACAAAGGAACCCAACCAGTTAGGCTCAAAATTTCCTTTATTGTCCTGATCTAGAAGATTCTTCTGATTCTACTTTAGGACAAGATCCCCTACCTAAAAAGACCTATATTTGATCTTGTTATAGCTCTATTTCAGTCGATTTTGATATACTTGTAAGGGATTAAGGGCATCAAGACGATGCTCATCCAAGAATTCTAGCTCATTCAACCAAGGTATTTTTTATTCTTCATCGATGATCAAATTTTGCAGTGATACTCACAATGGAGTGATCCCATAAAGCTGGTTTACAATTTCTGGGAGATTCTAATTTTTGTTGAAATCACATCTTTTTAGAAAATATAACGATTTAAGCCTTTAAAAGTTCCATTTAAATCATTCTAATTGAATAGGGTTCATCAAAATACCTTAGATCAAACCCCCTTGGATAGAACCCTGCTAGTTTTAAACCATACCTATAATGGAGTCTCCTTTACGCCTATCAAAATGCTGATAAAAAAACACTTTTGATTTACCTTTTGGGGGATTCAATGAAATAATTTAAAATTTATTCTTTGTAAGTATGTAGGTCTTATTATAAGCTTCCCAAAAAGTATAATTTTAAATAAATTTAATATAATTATTATATTTATTTTTTATTTCTTGTGAATGTAGGTTTTTCACCGAAAATCAAGCTCTTTTTTCTACACATGTGGAAAAATAGAAGATTATCAAAATAAAAATTTGAAAAATATCTTCAGGATGGGTATTGATGTCCTTGATCCATTAAAAAAAATGAAATTTGATACATACAGAAAAATTTATGTTGTATATAGTTTGCCTATGTTTGAATTATAATTGGTTTGACTTCGAAACTTGATTAAGAAAAAAATATTTAATAAAACACTATGAAACCAAATGAAATGGTTAGATATTGTAGTTATATTTCTAAATTCGAAAAAAAATAAAAATTTATCTTTCATACAAAAAAAATTATGTTGTATATGGTGAGCATCACTCCTTAAAAATGTTGTTTACTAATAAAAACTAGTTTTTGAAGGAGATGGAAAAAAAAGTGCAATCTAATTCCAATTTTTTTGAAAAAAATATATTTAGAATCTATAGACAAAATGTCACAAATCACTAGTATGCATCATCTTCAAATTCCTCATGGTTTAGCCGCTATAGGAGCCCAAAAGTGAAGATATAGTTAAAACAAAATAGTTCAATGTCCAGTTTGCCCAAAAATTGTAAATGAGTATTGTGGGATCACCTAGTGAGGGAAGCTCACATTCAATAGGTAGGATGGATTCTAATCCATAGACTATGGAGAAATTAGTTGCATCTATAGGAATAATGATACTTGTTGGATAGGCCCAGAAAGTGTGATTTAATTATAGATGTTACTCATGGCTAGCTTTATTGATCATCTTCTTTAGGATTTTCAGAATGGTCTTGTTTGTAGCCTTAGCATGACCAATGCCCTAGGGGTAATACGAGGTAGAGAATTGGTGTTGGATATTGAATCTTTGGCATAGCTCTTTCACATCATGATTCTTGAAGGGTGTTTCGTTGTTTGAGATAAGGGTTTTTAGAACATCATAATGACAGATTAGGTGATTCAAAATAAACTTGGAAATTTTCTTCCCCATTATGTAGGTCATAGGAATGGCTTCAACCCACTTGGTAAAGTACTCAGTGGATATTATGATAAACTTGTGGCCATTGGATGAGGTTGGAGTGATCTTTCCTATGAGGTCAAGCACCCATTGCAAAAAAGGTCAGGGTGTGATCATTGGTTGCAATTCCTGAGTTGGATCATGAATCAGATCTCCAAGTTGTTTACACTGAACACATTTCTACACATACTGATGGGCTTCTCTTTCCATGGTTGGCCAGTAGTACCCTATCCTCAATAGTTTCTTAGCTAAAGTCATACCACTAGAATGGGAACCACATATGCCATCAAGAACTTTTTTTAAAGTAGTCAAGGCTTCCTCTTGGTTAAGACATCGCAGTAATGTTCCTTTGATGCTTCGACGGTAAAGGGTATCACCTAGGATCATGAATCGGGATGCCTTTTTGACAAAGGTCCTTTTAAGGTTTGAGGTGATATCGTATGGGAGGGTTCCTCTTCTTAGGTAGATGAATATTTCATGATACCATGGGGATCCAAGACCAAAAATGACACACATGAATTTAGATTCAGGGATTTTGAAAGTTAGTACAAGAAGTTGTTCTACCGAGAATTCACATTGAAGGACATTGTTCGACATGTCTAATAATGATCTAATTGTTGCCATAGCATCTGCTGCTTTATTGTTCCTATGAGGAATTTTCTCAAAAGTTATATCTATGAAAATGTATTTGATACTTTCTACCATCTTATTTTAAGGATTGATCTTGTCTTCCTTAGTTTGGTAGTCGTCATTGAATTGGTTGATGAATCTGAAAGAAATTGGTAGGTGATATACTATTATTCTCCTTTGGTCATTCAATAATGTCCTAGGAACCCAAATCAGATTGACTATCAACCCAAAGGTGAGTAAATTTTCAACAAAGAAGACTTAGGAGAGGGGTTCTTTAAGCTTTGAGGGGCTCATTACCAAGCAAAGGCTTGGACAAGACAACTTAATATACAACTCACAAAACCTAGTATGCAAGCCAAATAATGAGTGAAAATGACAAAATTAAGTAACAACAAGATAGGATGTGTGTACCTAGGAAAATTGGAAATGTGATAAGGATTCTAGAAATGAAAAATTGTTGTCAAAATATTCTAGGGAGGACTAAGATGCCCTTGCTATTGTCTTAGTCCCGTTGCTATTTTTTGGGGTAGATGTAGAATCTTCAGATGATGGAACAAAATTTGAAAGAATCTCTGCAAAATACCATTGGGAGGACTAAGAAACCCTTGCTATCGACTTAGTCCCATTCTAAATTTATGAAATCTTTGAATGTGATCCCGAGGTCCAATTTCTGCACTTCCTTCTTCTTAGATCTTAGGTTATGAATCTTCTAGATCTGGCTTGTAGGTGAGTTTCCGTGAAAATGACAACTTTGCAACTTTGCACTTCAAATGATCTTCAATTTTTAACCTAAATATGCAATCACAAACATGCAAGAGAGGAAAAACTTGTTGATTGTTAGTAAATGGGGGTTTTCCTTGGTCAAAGTCCTTGTTGGTAATTAAACCTTGGAATGAAATGAAATAATGGAGGGAAATTATGAATGAAAAAAGTGATATGTTGCAACTCACCAAACCCTTGTTATGAAATTTGAAAATCTATGTGAAGTGGCTAGCTTGAATGTAGATCTTGAATCCAATTAATGCTTGATAGATCTTGACTTGAATTGCTTGCTTGAATCAAAAAATTACATCACAAATGTTAGCTCAAAAACACACATGACGCAAAAATATCTTTAATATGATGCTTGAATCTTGATGATGGCTCCAAATGCTTGTTGAATTGCTCTTAAATGCTCAAATACTTGAATGTTTGGATGCTCATATTTCTTGTTATATACTTGGATATGAAAAATGAGTGAAAGAACCTTGTATTTATACGTATCCATGCTTAATATCTTGATAGTACACCACAACAAGCCAACATATGAATTCATTAATTAAAGGATGATAAATCCTGCCAAGATTTGAAATTAAATCCAGAAAATAACTTAAGGGGGACTAAGACACCCTAGGTGATGTCTTAGTCCTAAGGCTTAAAACTTGGGGCACAAACTCCAAAAAGGGGCCTATTTAAGGTGCATTTGAAAAGAGGGTCCCAAGGCCTTTGGATGACAAAGATGCCCTGGGTGGAATTTTAGTCTCAATCCAAAAATCAAGGACACAACCAAAATCATTAAATTATCATTTATCCTTTGATGTTTGTTGGGATTAGCCATACAAATATATAATTTATTAGGCTTGTGGATGCAAAATAGGACAAATTAAGACATAAATAAGGATAAATAAATCAAGGTGGGCCCAAAAAAGTTTGAAAATGCAAAGGTATGCATTTTCCTACACTACATTTAGCTCCCACTTTAGTGAGAGGATGAATTTGCTTCAAACTCACACTAAAGTAGCCAACCACACAATCAAGAGGAGTTCAAATGTACAAATTCTAGTAAGATAGGATGACAATAACCAAGAGGGTGGTCAAGCCCCCAGGATTAAGATACTATGACAGACAACCATAGGAACAAAGGAACACACTTGTGGATTATATATGAAGCCATAACTAGATCGCTAGCATACACCATCAAAGATAGAAAAAGGAAAAAAGGAAAAAAGAAAAAATGTAGCAAATCAAGCTTTGACTGGTCATCCAACACGTTGTGGATCGGGTCTAGGTTGTTTGCCCAATTTTTTTTTACAAGTGGAACATGTTGTCCACTATGAAAACAAAATGCATTCTCACAAAGGATAGTGAAGCTAGTTGTCCACTAGGTGAGCCACAAGAGATCCATATCAAAGTCATACCCCCATGACTATGATAAGGAAAAAAACAAAATGCATGCTCACAAGGGCTAGTGAAGCTAATTTTTCACTAGGTGAGCCCCAAGGAACCATATCAAAGCCATACTTCCATGAGTTTAATAAGGTACAAAAATGCAACACAACAAGAAAGAGGGATGTTCAAAGGGATTTTGCTTAGTTTGTGCAAGGTCTCATCTTAGGGAGTGTTGTGATTAATGTATCCAAGAAAGGAAAAATGCAAGGTCTCATCTTAGGGAATGTTGTGATTAATGTATCCAAGAGAGGAAAAATGCAAGGTCTCATCTTAGGGAACATTGTACTTAATGTTTACAAGAGAGGAAAAGTCAAAGAAATATCCCACTCTCAAGGAAATCAAACCCAATGACACCACTAAGAAAATGACGCATCGTAAGAAGAAAGAAAATTGCACAATAAAACATGAGTGTCGATGTATTCCCCCACTTTAAAGTGGTTGCTAACATCATTTATATGATAAATTCCTTTAAAGTATCCAAAAATGAAAAAGGAAAAGAGGGTTGCCCCCAAAACTTAGTATGTCACATGCGAGCTGACTTAAGGCATATCGTCCACATTTCTCACTTTCTCTTATATGTACATGAAAGGTAGTCAAATAGCCAAAAGAGACAATGCTAAGTGACATATGAGGACAAGGCTACCTAACCCCTTGCCCACACTTAGTGCAGGACAAGGGTGAGCTGATAAGAAATATGCTAAAGTGAAAATCAATATCAATTAGAGGAATTGGGTAATCCCTCATAAGGAAGAGCACCACACTCCTTAAGATGTTGAATTTTATCACTTAAAGCCTTACATTCATTAGTAGAATGACTAGGAACTTTATGATATGCACAAAATGAATGTTTGTAGTAGAATTTATTTCAAGTTCTTGGAGGGAGAGATATCAAGAAATCTTGGAGTCTCAACAAGATATCCTCTTGATCTAAAGTAGAGGATGTTCCTTTGTTTTTGCAAGATTTCACACACACACAAAATGATAAGGCTTCAGATGAAAATGGAGATAAGGGTGGTAAAACTAGATCTTTTTTGAAAGAGTATGGCATGTTGATTTTTTTCGTGTGTTCATTGCATCCATGTGTAGGAGGGAGATTGTATCCAATACCATAACAATATTCCAAGTCAGATGAAGGGGGTTTATGTTTTAGAGAAGGATTGGATTCTTCATGAGAACACAAATTCTTTTTAAAGTTATGCGTCATTCCCTCTGGGGGATGGGAGTTATATATCCTCCATCACCACCATGGGGTAATGTTGTAGAATTAAGTTGAGTGAATGAAACATGAGTTTTTTTTGGTTTAGCTTGTGATATTTTGCACTCTCCTATAAAAGAAGGTGTAAAACCCTAATCGTCAGTAGAACTTCTATCTAAAAAGGAATCATTTGTATAGGACTCTTTGGACTTTGAGGATGATATTTTGGATTCTTTATTGAAATGAGGTGTAGAATCTACTGACCCCCAATTATCACTAAAGAGTTTTTTTGTAGGTGAAAGATCAACATCAATTGTATAGGTTTAATTTTTTTATCTTGGAATGAATCTATTAGAGGATTTGGAAGTGTTGTGATCACGTGATTCATAGCTTTGTTCATCTGATTCAACCATGTATATCTTGTTGTTGTATTAAAATTTCATTGTACGGTGGAGAGTAGATGAGACTCCTTTCATAGCATGAATCCATGGTCTTCCTAGGAGAATATTGTATGGAAGGGGTTCTGCCATGGTATAGATAGGGGTAGGCAACACTACATGTCTAACATCAATAGGTAATGTGAACATTCCTAGTGGTTTCCTATTGAAATTATAAAATCCACAAATATAAATATCATTAAGTTGAATCCTCTTGTCCATGCCAATTTTTTCTAGGAGGTCAATGCTACAAACATTGATTTCTTCTCCATTGTCTATGAGAGTGTGCCTAACTGCAGTTTCATTAATGATCACCTTTATCATCAAGGCTTCATTCTTGTTTTGAGTCTCAAGTGAGGGAAATTCATGTTTAGGGAATGTAATTTTTGACTGTGTAACTTGCATATGATCAAGGGAGGATGTTACATTATTTGATTTCATATAATATTGTATTTTCTCATGCTTTATTTATAATAGTTCTTGAAATAGACACTTGTATGTAGGTGATATTTGAATGAGTTTCCATACAGATATGCTAGTGGCAGTCTTTTTAAGATCTTCAACACTAGGCACAATAAGTTGAGGAAATGGTGATGTTGCAGGAGTGACTTTTGGTCCCCTACATATTTGAGCAACTATGTTATATCTTGGTTGCTATAAAACATTGTTAGATTGCATCGTAGATTTTAAGAAATCTCTTATTTTCTTATGTGATTCACTAATGGGAGGTGACTTAAGAAGCTCACTAATTAAAGGAGATCCAATTTGTGTCATCATAACCTCAAAAATCTTGTGCTTATTTGCATGATCTCTTAGTGAAAAGGAGTCGAATTTCACATCATCATCTTCATCTAAGGAAGCCCCATTACATTTATCAATGTTCAGATTTTCTTGCACCGTGATATCTTCCTTAGGAGGAGAGTTTTTAGGAGAACTACAAACTAAATGTTCATGAAATTAAAAGGTTGGTTCTTCTAAACTGACTTCATCACAGGTATGGGAATGATAAATGGTTGAATTTTCTTTTTCATAAGTGATGTTATTGTCTTGTTCCATAAGTGTGGACCGAGGATTATTAGTATGGGTTGATTACACTTGATTCATGATGAATCGAAGCATAATTTAGCCACTAAACCTCAATATCAAACAAGATCATTCAAATTAAAGATAAACTAAACATTTATTGAAATGAAGCATTCTAAATATAAAACATTGAAATTTATATTCTACCCCATTTGAAACTTATCCTATTTTGGAATTGGTGTCATGTTGATGTGAAATGATGACCCTTTCCCAATCCCAGGATTTGTGAGCTTGTTTCAATCAATTCTATGGAAGAGAATCGATGAAACCATTGTGATAAATGGATGAAAACATGATGTATGCTAGATTAAACATGATAAAAGCTAAATTAGCATGATTTTATGCTAAAAAGATCTAATTATGCAATTTCTAAGCTAATCTAAGCTAAATCTAAGCTAAAAAATGGAACCCTAATTTATAAACAAGCTAAGATGGATGCATGGAAGCCATTAATGGAAGCTTAAAGCTAATATGCAACTAAAAATGAACTAAAATAAGCTAAAAGTGAGTAAATTAAGAGTGTGAATACAAGTGAATTCAAAAAGATAAGTTTGCAATTGAAAGATGGATCCATTTGTCTCCAAATAGTAACCTATTTATAGGAGAGCAAATGAGAAATGGAGGGTTGAGATTGAAAAAGCTAATCAACGGTCAAGGATAGAGGAAATGGGAGGTTTGGATCATGGCTTCTCATCAATGGATTAGAATGGAAGATGAGAATTAATCAAGGGCTCACATTTGTTCCAAACAAACACTCTTTTGACTTGCACACACAAATCACAAGGTGACTTGCTCAAGGGGTTAAAATTTTAGCTTGCTCAAGAAGACAAGTGAAAATATCCGTTTTTCAAATGACGGAAGAATACAAATATTCTTTGGAATATTCATGGGTGAGGGAAAAAGAGCTATTTAGTTAATTAAAACTTAATTTAATTGTGCAAGGGATGAATATTCTTTTGGAATATTCCTTTGCAAGTGGGATGAATTGGATTTAATAAGATAATTGTTAGTTAAACAAGGTTTAATCATACAATTAGGGGATTCATTAAATTAAATGATTTAATGAATGGGGAAAGGTAAAAATGATATTTAGTTAAATAAATTAGGGTTATTTAATTAAATTAGAAGACTTAGGGAATTAAATTAAATAGTTTAATTTATTTAATTTAATGAGATGAAATGTTAGCATGAAAGGGGGTGAATTAACCCAATTTGATGAATTAGGTTAATAGATGCAAATGAGAAATTAATTAAATAGCTAGGATAATTTAATCAATTAAATGAAAAGAGGATGGGTTTTAGGATGAAATGATGTTAGTTAGCCAATGCAATCCATCAAGAAATTTTTAAGTGTCTACAATAAGTTTCTCATGACTTTCATTGGTTGTTTTTTTTAACATCAAAGTATATTCTTCACAATTTAGGAGAGATACTATGAGAAGAACAAGTTTGATTTTCATGATTGTTTATGATTTCATTCCTTTGTTCCCTAATATCTTCCAAAGTAGGGAAAGGATCATAAAGAGGGTTGTTATAGGCCTTAAATATTTGATGATCTAACATCGACATATCCTCATCATTTACAATATCATCTTCCACTAAATCATTCTCACAAGCAAGAGGGGAATAGAGATATATAGGTAAGGCAATGTTTAGAAATGTGTCTATGATTCCATTCTCTTGTGCTATAATATCTTCCCAAAGGGGATGAGGAGAAGGAAAAGAAATATCTTCATGATTCTCAATGATTGTATCTTCTTTCACCAAGATACCTTTGTCACTAAAAGGAGAGGTATCGAGAGAAGAACAACTATGCTTTTCATGAATGCCCATGCTTGTATTTGTAATGTTGTAAAATTACACCCCTTGCAATTTCACAAAAATTCTTGCATCTGCTTTGGTGCCCACTCTCTTAGCACTTATGCAAGATCATTTTATCCCCTACATCAGCCTTTTCCCTTCTTAGGATGCTCCAACACCCCTTTTCAACAACTACCCTCACGTGGTAGCTTTATGTCAAAACTTGTGATTTTCCCATTTGTGTTGTTTTGTAGCATGATGTGTATGGACACTAGTGTACTACGTGGATATTGTTGGAAATAGGATTCCATTTAATTGCAATCCTAAACATTAGTTATTTCATGAGTCTCCTAAATCCTTGGAATGTGTTCAACAAGACTAAGATTAAGAAGGAATTAATAATTGTTGAAATAATCATGTTAATTGTCATTTGTATGTTATTCTAAATGATAGGAACATGTGAGGATGCCTTGGAATGGGCTCCTACAAAATAGGAGCACATGGGCACACACATGGGAGGTGACACTCACCTTGAGTTTAGTTAACTGGTTGGAAAATTGAGTACACTTCAGAAATGCATCCTAGGTTCCTACAAAATAGGGATTTTGATTTATGTATGTTGAGGTCCTGTAAAATAGGGGGTGATGTGTACAAGGTTCAGTTCAATGAAGTTCAAGATTTAGTTTAGTTTAGTTCAATTCAGTTCAATCCAGTTCAAGTTCAGTTATGGTTCAGTTAGATTCAGTTAGTTTTAGTTGCATGTTAGTTGAATTCAGTTAACTTGGAATGGATGGCTAATAACCTGAGTTGCATGAAAGATAACAAGAACTACCTTCAGTTAATAGGAGATGAGCATTCTTGCATGAATGGTGTTGAGAAATGTTTCACTTAACAAGAATTAACTTGGACGCACTTTGGGCACCCAAGTTGGCTTCTTGGAATTAACTCCTTTGCATGTTAAGATATTTTAGATGGCTGAGTTAGTTGGGCCCTCTTTTGGGTGCCAACTTTGAGGATAATTTTTGGAGATATCTTTGGAATAAAGGTTAAGTTACCACTTTAGTTTGGGGTGCCCAAATGCATTAAGATGGGGTTTGCACATTGTTCTTCATGAGATAACTCAATTGGCATGAGAGAGCCGTACCTTTTAGGGTTAGGGCTTGAGCATTGTAATTGTAACTCATGTTGAGTTTACAAAGCTATTTAAAGCCTATTTATCTCAAGAAATTGGATAGATTTATGATCAGTTTTTATTGCAGGTTGTGAAGAAGTTTTGGTGAGGGAAAAAGAGGCATTCTCAAGAAAGAATTGGAGCTATTATAATCTACTTCAGAGATTGAATAATAGATTAATTCTTGGTGGAGTTTTTTACCTGAAAGGGTTTTCTCCATGATATATGCTTGTGTAATCTTTCTAATATCCTGTCTACTTCTTCTATCAACTTCTGTCTACATTCTACAATAGTAAAATGGATTAATCAAGAAAATCACCCACAAAGAATTTGTAACAAAAGGAAAATCTTATTTAGATCAGCAATCTTAAAGTTTCACAAAGTATTAAGCTAACAAAACAACTCATTTTTCAACAGACATTTACATGCTGCACTAGCATTCCATGACATTTCAAAGTTCAAATGACTGTTTTCATGTGTGTTTGCCACTTGTCACCTGCTTTTGTCAGTGGTAACGGTTGGGGATTCCCTATAACCGCCCAAGAAGCTGCTTTTTGCTTCTCTTCTCTCCTTAAATGCTATATTTTTAGTTCATTTTTTCTTCTAACTTCCCCTCTTCTCCTTCTTGGCTTCTATCTTGGAAATTATTCCATCTTGCTCTTGCATGCAAAACTCTCTTGTTTGTTACATTAGCCTTATACAACACTTTCAAGCCCTCTTGGCTTCTCTCTTTGCAACATTCTCAAGCTCTTACAACACTCCTTGCAAAAATCTTGGATCTTGTAGCTCCATCTCCCTTATTTCATGCTTGTCAGCATCTTGGAATTCTATAGCCCCTATCTATTGCATCCTTACTTTGTGATATGGGTTCTCCTCCTTGAGTGGGGATTGCTTTTATCACTCATACTTGGTGGTGTGAGTTCTACTCCTAAAGAAGGTTTTTCTTTCACCACATGCTTTTACTATTTTAGTTCATTTCTCTCTATCTATTTGGTTGTCTGTGGAGGTGGGAACACCAAAACAAGGGTTTGACTGAGGAAAACCACTATACAACACCAACACTTTCTCCAGATATTACGCATGAAGGTTTTGAAGATATTCACGTGCTGAAGGCTTCAATACTTGGGTGGTTATGAGCACTTTCTTTCTTATTGTTATCTTTATTACTCCACTCTATTTTAGTTTTTTATATTTTGTTGCTTTCTCATGTTCCAAGATTTCTTAGTAATTAGGGTAGAAGTAGTCACTTTACTATTTTCTATGATATTCTTTCTTTCTGGTCTGTATGAGATTCCAACGCACCTTTGGGACGCTAGCGCACCACACTAACGTCCTTTGGCCGAGAGCTTGTCACCTTGTCCAAAAAATATTTGTGACCCACTCTTTCTAATTCTAAAAATATCATCATGTTCCTTGAGGTAGTTTAAGGCGGTTTGCCTCGTGAGGCTCTCTAAATGAAGAGAACTCATGAGTAGAAAATCCCCCTTCTCTACATTATTTTTTTCTATCACACCATTCCCACAAATAGGATAGATAAGAGGGGTGTAGGTTTATGGAAAGCATCACTATTTTCACTCTATTGTGCTAAGAGACTTTCATAAATACATAATGCATTGGATGAATGACTAACATGCTTATTGACTAAATTTTTCTTTGCAAACTTGAAAAAGACCAATACCAACATTTGTGAAAAGTAATCTATGAAAACTCAAAATGCAATGTAAAGGCCTAAAATGAAATGTGTAGATGCAATTTTCAAGTTTTAAATAAGGTAATTTACTGATTACACTATGCAATGAAATAATGTGAATGCAAATTTTGAATGAAGCAATGCATGAAATGAACCACTTTAAGCTAGATTTAGTAAAATGCATGAAAAATAAAGTCAACCCATTGAAATAGATAACCAATGGAAACAAAAAAAAGAACATAAAAGTAGATTTAAACCCTGAAAATTGCAACCTCAAACTCCATAGGCAATAAGACACCAGAAAGGGCATCTTTGTCCTTCTGAAGGAATTCTAAGGTTCCAAAAACTGGAATAGAAAGCAAACAACACAGAAAGGGTTCTGATAGAAAAGCCATAGAGGGACTAAGATGCTAGTAAGGGTGTTTTAGTCCTAGTAAGGGGTTTTCTTAGAAAAAAATAGAATCTAAGTTGATAATAGTGTTCACAAGTTGCCTACCCAGGGACCTGATATTTAGAAACATAAAAGTGTGCAAATCAATGCAAGAAAAAGTAACTAATGACAAGCAATTGGATGCAAAGTTGAATGAAATATTTTCAATTTTGAATGTAATAACAATGTTCCTAAATGCAATTAGGATGATTAACAATGCACTTTTCAGTTTTTTAAATGAGATAAGATGATGCAAGAGAGAAAAAATTCCACCTATATGCACTTTCACTAATGCAAATATGAGAAACCCTAGATGCACTTTCACTAATGCAAGATTCAATGCAAGAATGAATGAAACATAGATCTAGGAACTTAATAAACTCCAAATCATAAAATGAATTCTTTAAAATTTCAGGTTCACAAAAATGAACTGAAAATAAAATGGTGGGTGATATACCACTATTCTCCTTTGGTGATTCAATAATGTCCTAGGAACCCAAATTGGATTGACTATCAACCCAAAGGGGAGTTAATTCTCAACAATGAATACCTAGGAGGGGGGTTCTTTAAGCTTTGAGGGGTTCACCACCAAGCAAAGGCTTGGAAAAGACAACCTAATATTTAACTCACAAAACCTAGTAATGCAAGCCAAATAATGAGTGTAAATGACAAAATTAAGTAGCAAAAAGATAGGATGTGTGTACCTAGGATGTTTGGAAATGTGATAAGGATTTTGGAAATGCAAAAATGTTAATAAATTTTAAGGAGGACTATGATGCCCTTACTATTATCTTAGTCCTGTTGCTATTTTTTGGGGTAGATGCAAAATGTTTGGATGACGAAATAGAATATGAAAGAATCTATACAAAATACCATTGGGAGGACTAAGACATCCTTGTTGTTGACTTAGTCTAGTTCTGAATTTCTAAAATATCCGAATGTGATCCCGAGGTCCAATTTCTACACTTCCTTCTTAGATCTTAGGTTCTGAAACTTCCAGATTTGGCTTGTAGGTGAGTTTCCGCGAAGATGGAAAATTTGAAATGCAACTTTGCAAATTTTCACTTCCAATGATCTTCAAGTCTTCAGCCTAAATCTATAATCACAAACATGCAAGAGAGGAAGAACTTGTTGATTGTTAGTAAAAGGGGCTTTACCTTGGTCAAACCCCTTGTTGGTAATTAAACCTTGGAATGAAATGAAATAATGGAGGGAAATGATGAATGAACAAAGTGATATATTGCAACTCACTAAACCCTTGTTATTAAATTTACAAACTTGTGTGAAGTGGCTAGCTTGAATGGAGATCTTGAATCCAATCAATATTTGAGAGATGTTGACTTGAATTTCTTGCTTGAATCAAAACCCTACATCACAAATGTAGCTCAAAAATACACTTGATGCAAGAATATCTTTGATATGATGCATGATTCTTGATTATGGCTCCAAATGCTTGATGAATTTCTATTGAATGCTTGAATACTTGAATGATTTCCTCAGATTTCTTGTTAGATTCTTGGATATGAAAAATGAGTGAAAAAACCTTGTATTTTTACTTATCCATCCTTAATATCCCAAAATTACACAACAAGCTAACATATGAATTCATTAATTAAAGGAGGCTAAATCTTGCCAAGATTTGAAATTAAATCCCAAAAATAACTGAAGGGGGACTAAGATGCCCTAGGTGGCATCTTAGTCCTAAGGCTTAAAAATCAGGGCACATACTCCAAAAAGGGGCCAATTTAAGGTGCATTTGAAAAGAGGGTCCTAAGACCTTTGGAGGAAAAAGATGCCCTGGGTGGCGTTTTAGTCCCAGTCTAAAAATCAAGGACACACAACCAAAATGATTAAATTATCATTTATGATTTGATGTTTTTCAGGATTAGCCATAAAAAGATATAATTTATTAGGCTTGTGGATGCAAAACAAGACCAATTAAGACATAAATTAGAATAAATAAAGCAAGGCAGGCCTGAAAATTTGTGAAAATGCACAAAGGTATGCATTTTCCTACACTACAGTTAATAACCATTTGTGAGTATCCATAGAATTTTATCTCTTGTATCTGTCATTGAACCACTATCCTTAAACTTGTGATTAGGGATTCATACTTAGCAATGTTGTTAGTGCATTGGAATGATAACATGTATGAATTTGGAATGCAATCACCTTGAGGGGTGATGAAAAGAATACTCGCGCCCGATCCATGTTGGGTGAATGATCACTGAAAGTACATTTTCCATTGATCTGTGAGATTGACAAGAAACACCGATTCATCAGGGAACTCAGATATCAAGAAGTTCTCAACAAAGATAGGTGCCTCTGCTAGTTGGTCTGTGATCAATTTTCCCTTGATTTCCTTGCACTCCACATATTCTATGTCAAATTTTGTTAAGATAATTACCCATTGGCCATTCACACAGTGAGAGTTTCTTTGGATAATAGGTATTTCAATGGGCTAATATTTGCAATAAGTTTGATTTGATGTGACAACATGTAATGATTGAAATTTTATGAAGAAAAAACTCTGACCAAGCATGCTTTCTGAATGGGTGCATAGTTCATTCGGTAGCCCACCAAGGTCATGTTGATGTAATAAATGGCTCTTTCCTTTCTATTTTCATTATGTTGTGCTAGAAGAGCACCTAGTGCTTCTGATGTTGTTGAGATATACAGGATCAATGGTTTGTTCAGTATTGGTGGCATGTGCATTGGATGTGTCAATAGATAGTCTTGGATCTGCTGGAAAGCTTTATCACACTTCTCATCCCACTTGTAAGTTATTCCTTTATGGAGAAGATACGAAAAAGGGTGGATTTTGTCTGATAACTATGTTATGAACCTTTTAATGGACTACAATCTTCCTTATAATCCTCTCATCTGCTTCAATGTTTGTGGTGATTCCATTTCAAGGATGGATTTTAGCTTTGTTGGATCAATTTCTATCCCTCTTTTTGAGATTATATAGCCAAGAAGTTTCCCTGATGTAACCCCAAAGACACATTTTTTTTTGGATTTAGTCATAGCTGGTACTCTTCAAGTCCATCAAAGATGGGTCCCAAGACTTCTATGTGCTCAGTTCTTTTCTTTGATTTTTCCAAAATATCGTCCACGTAATATTTGACTATTTTGTGGATCATGTAATGAAATATGAGCGTCATTTCTCTTTGATATTTTTCTCCTATATTCTTCAACCCAAATGGCATCACATTCCAACAATATGTCCCCCATGGACAAGTAAATGCAGTTTTGTGTTGATCCTCCATGGCGATTACAATTTAATTATAGTCTGAAAAACTATCCATGAGTGATAGCATTTCATGCCCAACTATTAATTCCATAATGATGTCGATGTTAGGAAGAGGGAAATCATCCTTCTGCATGCCTTGTTTAAGTCTTTGAAATATGTGCATATTCTGATGCCCCTAATGGGTTTGGAGACTGGTACCAGGTTTGAAACCCACTCAGGATAATCTATTGGTCGGATGACTCCAACATCAAGAAGCTTTTGTATCTCTAGTTTCACCAAAAGTGCTATTTGATGGTGTATCTTCCATAATTGTTGCTTTGTTGGCTTAGCCTCAAGATAAATGACTAAGTGATGCACAACTACTTCTAGATCAAGCCCCGACATATCTATGTATGACCATGCAAAGTGGCTCTTTTCTCTTTTAGGAATGGTGCTAGGTATTTCTATTCTTCATCCAATACGGATTTAGTATAGAAAGTGACCTTGGGTGCTTCTTCTATTCCCACATTGACTAGAGTTTCCCTTTCTGCTAACACTGTTGACTTCTATGTATGAATTTAACTAAGGGGGAGATTGAATCCCTCATCCTTGGGCACCTCAAAGAGGTTTTCACCCTCGAATGCATCCTTTGTTTTTACTATTTTAGGATCAAAAAATGCCACAATGTGGTTTTCAATTAAAGATCTATATGTTAGTCATGTTTCATCAATTTTGCGACTGAAGGATTCAATCATCTCCCCATAGTATGCCCTTCTGTCTAGCTCTATGTCAAAATCTGCCTTGTGATATGCCCATCGAAATTTGTTGTGGAGTCCCATGAATTTTGAGATCACTTCATCATTTTCGAATAGATCAAGAAGCAATGGTCCTTGTTGGTCCATGTCAATGATTTGTGGGTATACTAGGCATATTTCAATTGATTGATTACTTGGAGCAAAGGATATTATGGATACCATGAATAGGGAATTATTCTCAAATAGATCAGCAACATTAAGGGGGAAGTCATCTAAGGTCATATCACATTATTTAGGTAACCAAGAGGAAGCCTCAACTCATTTAGCGGAAGTACCTTTTCCAATAGGGTGACCTTGCTAGTAGTACAACCTAGGCCAAGATTCTTTAGTTGTTTCTCAGGAATGATGGGTTCTAGCAAACCATTATCATTATGCCCTACCTTCTCATTCTTGTTATATCCCATTTCCTTCATTAGTTGTAAGCCTTTATTATCATCTTCCATGGGAAAAGCAGGGATAGGTCACTCATCCTGATAGAGGACTTTAGAGACATCCTCTTCATTGACATCTTCTTGGTTCAAATCCCCCCACTTGGTGAAGGTAGTAGCTGTCATTTTGATTGTTTCAGGCTCTTTGTTGCTAGATGTTGGTTTTTGTGGGTTTGAGGAGAAAAAGGTATCCCTTCTAAGACAAAGGTACTCTTCATTATCTTATAGTTCCCATAACCATCATCCCAAATCACTGCTTTGATGTCAAGAATTTTCTGCACAATAGGTGTTTTTATTTATGAGGTCGATGCAAGGGATGATGGGTCAACAAATGAGGTAGAAGGTGTAGGCCATTCATCATTCTTGGGTGTTTGGGGTATCTTATAGAAATTTTCCTCAAGGTTCTTGCAATAGTAAAAGGTATCAAGATCTCCATGGATGGTAATTTTTCCACCATCAAAAGGAAACTTTACACATTGATGATAGGTCGAGGCTACAACTTTTAGGGCATGGATCCATGGTCGACCAAGTAGGATGTTATAGAGAAGATCAAGGTCTAACACTTGGCATGTAGTTTTTGCAATGATAGGTCCCATTTGAATGGGTAATGTGATGATGCCTTGTGATACCCAATCTTGGTCATCATATGCTTTGATGGTGGTACTCTTTGCTTTCTCAATAGTATCCTCTGAATAGTCTGGGTTATTAATCAACTAAAGGGTACAAATATTCAAAACAACACCTCCATCTACTAACACTCTTTTGACCTTATTCTTATGAATGGAAACCTCAAGATGTAAAGCACGGTTATGAGATTGTTGTGAAGATAGGTCTTATTCTGAGAAGGTGAGAAGATGATTAGTGATACGCCCTACCATAGCTTGAAACTGGTCTGTATCAATATCCTTGGGGATGGATGAATCTAACAAAGCTTTCTCTAAGATTTCCCTATGAGCAGGGGATAACCTTAATAGTTCTAAGATTGAAATATGTGTGGGGTTCTTAAGCTGATCTAGGAGATTGTACTTACTAATATTTGATGTTGGAAAATTGGGTTGTGCCCTAGATTGAGATGGGACTCCTTGGATGCTAATTTTTCCACATCATGTGGTGACTCCACACTCCGCACAAGGCCCTTTAATGGTGATGATGGTGATGATGCTATCACAAGAAGCAACCACATTGGAATAGGTATGTTGTACATTTGTGTAATCCTTAGCTTTTCCATTGTTGTTCCCTTTTCTATGATCTGGCATAGGGTTCTTGTATATCTTAAGATCCTAATTTCCAATTGGTAACTCAATAGATATTGTGTCATTCTCTATAAGGTCTTGGATAATGTTTTTGAGCCTCATGTAGTTTTTTGTTTTGTGTCCTTTGATTTTGTGAAATTCACAAAGGTCATTCTCGTTGTACCAAGATGGTTTCTCTTGTGGTTCTTGGTAGTTTCCAAAGTTGGGAAGTTTCATCATGTTTGACTCTACCAACTTCTTCATGATGGTTTTGATGGGTTATGATAACTGTGTGTACTTGCATTTAGGATAGTTTTTATTGTTAGGGATACACCTTTGTTGCATTTCAATGTTATTGATCTAATTGTTCTAAGGAGGTGTTGTTTGTTGCATAGTTGGTTGAATTTTAGCAACTTGATTGTTTTTTGGCCTAGTAGAACTTAGGACTACCTTAACATATACCACACCATCATTTGTTACGTTCTTGTTCTTAGCCTAGACATGAGGCTTGTTGTTTTAACTAGTTGATGGGTGATTGTCTTTGTAAGCTTGAGTATTCCCCTGTGATATTAGAGCTCTCTCAATATTAAGGGCTCTAGGAACAAGATCGTCATAAGATGTGATGCATTGCATTTTCAAGTGGAAGAATAGACCGAGGCCTAGATTTTATATGATGATCCCCACTTGTTTATTGGGAAGAGGACACTTGCTCTTATTAGCTCTTTGTCTCCATCAGTGTAAGAAATTAGTGAAATATTCTCCTTTATTTTGTCTTAGAGTATACAATTCTTCTAGACTTACGTACATGTCAAGTTGAAGGAGAAATGTTCGATGAACTTATCGGTGATTTCATGGAAAGTTTTGATTCTGAGAGGCAGTTGAGAAAACCAATCCATGGCAGGACCTATTAAATTTCAAGGGAAGAGGTGCACTAAATAGGAATAATTGTAAGCCAACTCCATACACATGACATTAAACTCTTTGACATGGTCCACATGACTTCCTCTCCCTTTTTATTTATCGAATTTGGGGATTTCAAAGCCAGAAGGGAATGGTACCATTGCAATGTTTCAATCAAATGGATAGGGACATAGAGTTTGTGTATGGGGCTTCTTTGTCTTGCCCATATGAAGATCCTACATTTCTTGTGACAACGCTTTAAGTTGTAATGCTAGATCAACTTGTAGATTTGGTGGAGGAATATATGTTGGGATGGTGGATGGGTTGTATATATGGTTTTGATATGATAAGGTGTTATATGGGGTGTATGGTGGTGTGAGATTCTTTGAAGGTGATTGAGGTGTTGATGTATATGTTCCTAACGTGTTTGTATTGGCGATGTTATGTTCAGTCTATTATTGTACGAACTTGGTTATTGTTGTTGTTGGGCATACTATTGAGCTAGTAAGGCTTGATGTTGTTGTTGAGCCACTAGGGATTGTTGCTGGGCTTGATGTTGTTGTGTCACAAGGGCTTGCTATTGGGCCTGTAGTTGTTATTGTGCTGCTAAGATTGCTTGATGAACTTAATGTTGTTGTTGTGCTAAGGTTGTGTGTTGTTTTTGTTGCTATTGTGTTGCTTGCTATGCTACTAAGGCTTGTTGTTGTTGTTGTGTTGCTAAGGCTGCTTGCTATTATTGTTGTTATTGGATGGATTGTAGATAAGCTTATTTTTCTTGTTGTAAAGCCAAGGCATGCACTTGCAATGTAGGATTAGTTGGTTGTTGGGACATCTTTAATAGATTAGGGGTGTTGATGTTTTGAGTGGGTAGCGGATTGTTGATAAGAGATCGACGGGTCCCCTAGTTTAACATCCCTTGTAAGATTGGATTGAGGTGGAGAAATGTAAGTAAGAGGTCCCATTTGATTTTTAATGGTGAAGGGGATCATGGAAAAATATGAGGATGGTGCCATTAGATTTTGAGATGGTAATGACACACTAGAACCTTGAGTCCATTAATTAAAAAGATTCCCTTGTCCCATGTCTTGCAGTTTTCCTTGCGTTAGGGATGTAAAAAAGGTATTACCTGGGTTGATTGGATTCATGACCAAGAGATTGTTTTGAGATGGGTTGATAATGGATGGTATGGATGTGCTTTGTGAAGCCAATGGTATGGACAAACCGATTGGAGGATTGGATAGAGATGTCCCTATTTTTATTAAGGGTTGACTTTGTGTGAGAGTATTTCCTTGCCCTTTTGGGTCTACTTGTAACACTTGGTCCACACTACTTTGTGTGATGGTTAACACACTTGTGGTACTCATGAGTATGGATGAAGAGGGGTTTCCTCGATATGTGGAGGTTGTTGTGGAGTAATGGAGTGAAAGAGGTTTATATGGATGTTGGGGATATTCAGGAATGGGAGGAGCACCAAAGGTAGGTGTCCAAGTAGTGTTTTGGGATTGAGGATTGGTATCGAGGGTACCCACAAGTGTGTTTCTTTCAAATGGAAGAGTTAGACCAAATTCCTTGGCAAGGCTAGTTGCAAGACTGTGAGTAGATGCTTGATTTAACCCTAGTGATGGAGTTGTGAAGCCTTGTGTCAAATTGTGTGCAAAAAATAATGGGGATATTAGAGCTACGCTTCCCAAGGCTAGATGTTCAAGTCAAAAAGTGTTGGTGTATTCAAAATTTTGCAAATTTTGGTGTAGTGAAGAATGAAATTCGATGGAGGGGTGAAGGAAATGTTTGTCCCAATGTTGACCTAAAGTGAACCTTTGTTTGATAAGACCAAGGTAGTGAGAAACATGCTAGACCTCTAAAGTTTTTGAATCCTAAAGACCCAATGTCTTAGATAGGTTCATTATCATGAAAAAGACTAGGGTTTTGATCGAAAAAGAACGTGTATAAGTCCAAATTATTCCCTGAAACACATTTGTAAAAGTCCTATACAAACTTGGTTCTATTTTGGTGAAGTGCTAAAAGGTGTTTCTTGAGAGATTTTGGAGTAAGATTCCTAAGTTTGAAATGAAAACCTATAGAACTTCTCTTGGGGATTCTAATTTTGCATGAGATCTGAAACATAGGAAATAGGGTACTCTCTTTTTGCTTATAGGGTTTAGGACCTAAAAGGGGAGAGGCTATTTTCAATCTTTGACTCAAGAACAAACTATTGAGATTTCAATGCAAATAAGATTAAAATCTGACAAAGGGAAGGTTCTAGGGAAATGATAACAACAAATGAGGGTTCACCACCAAGTGTAAACTTGGAAAATGCAAAATGTTTGAAAACACAATGTGATATGCAAAAAGACCTAAAAAGATGAATATAAATGCAAGTAAAAAATAACAGGAAAGTAAAATAGAAAATGTGCACTAGGAAACTTGTAGAGGATGAAATGAAGACTGAAAATGTCATTGGTCCTGAAATTTTGACCTACTGGGACTCATTCACCATTTAGGGTGAATCAGTCCCAATCTGGAAAACTATATTAGAGCTCATTTCAGATAAATGGGTATCTGAATCTATAGAAATCTCTAAAAATAGGTACAATGGGACTCATTCACCACTAATGGTAAATGAGTTCACTTTGGTTTTTTTGAAAACTCAAAAGTGGAATCTGAAGCTCTCCGTCTGCTCTTTTTGTACCTCTAGGTATCCAGATCTGAAACCTTGATTTTTGGCACTGTAAGTGACTTTTTGTGAAGATTTTAACCTTTCCAATAAGGATATGTCTTCAAAAAGCTTACAACCTATTCTTCAATCATCTCAAGCCTTCAATGTACCTAGATCTGCAATCACACAAAGAAATAGAACAAAAGCGTTGATTGTTAGGGCATGGGGGTTTGCCTTGGTCAAACCCCTTTTAGGTAGTTAAATCAAAATGATGAAATAAGATAATGAAGCATGAAATATGAAACAATTTAATTAGAAACTTTCCATGATGGTGGATCTTGAATTTCTGCAACAATGCATGAAGAATTTTCCCTTGAATTCCATAGAAAACTATCTTGATGACCTTGTAAAGACTTAAAATGCTAAACCCTAACTTTCTTGACTTGAGATGGATAATGAATGAATGAAATAATGATTAGAAGTTCTTTTATATAGGAAATCCACTCAAATTCCAATTAATTTGATCCTCAAGGTCAAGATTAAAGAAAATTAAACTTAAAACCCAATTTTTCTCACTCAAACCTCGAAAATGGCCTAAATGCGACTCATTTGCCATCCTGGTTGAATGGGTCCCACTTGGATGGGAATCATTCACCCAAAGTGGTGAATGGGTCCCATAGGGTCTCTTTTGCCAGCTGGGATGTTAGGGAATGCATAAATTGAGTCTATATGTTGATCTAGTTGGGTTTTTGATCAAAATAAGCATTGAGATGCATAATATGGGGTCATAGGGGCCTATTAATGATGAGATAAAGGTTGATTAAGGCTAGGGACACAAAGTTCAATGTGAAAGTGTGATTAAATACACTCTACATCATTAGAATGAGGCCCACATAGCCTAGAAAGGCACAAGATCCAATGTAAATTTGTAAAACACATTACAACACTAGATTAAAACTAAATTTAATTTACAAGCCTTCTAGATTAATGTGAGAATGCAATTAAATACGTTTTACAACATTGAATTAGGGAAAAGTTAAGTTAATTTAGCTTAAAATGGGCCCAAGACCTAATGTGGATTTGTAAAACACCTCACAACACTAGATCAAGGCAACATTAAGTCCAATTTATCATTAATTATAATTAATTATTCCCATATCTAGTGTGAAAATGTCTAGAGATCTATTTTTTATGCTACATTTAGCTCTCACTTTAGTGAGAGGATGAACTTGCTTCAAATTCACACTAAAGTAGGCATTCAAGAGGGGTCCAATAATAACAATGTGGATGAAAAAGGATGAAAAATATCAAGGCATCAATCAAGACCCTATGATCCAAGATCCTAAGTCAAACCAACATAAACACAAAAGGGCACACACATGATGTATAATATGCAATCATGCAATATCAAGAACTAAAAGAAATAAATATGAGGTGGATCAAAGATGTGCTCACTCTGGGGCCATAGAAAATTAGGTCATTTGCAGGGTGAGTTGTCCCAAATAAGTGGTTTAGTGAGAAATTCATGCCACTGTGTCATCTTCCCACCGTATAATGAGAAATTCATGCCAGTTTGTTGGCTTCCCATCATACTAACCATACCAAAGTTAGCCTCCCTATAACTTTGATAAGGCACCACAATGAAAATGATTTTTTTAATTCTTTTGAGTGTCATGTAAAGATTTTGTTAAAGGAGATTTTTCTTTGTTTGTGTAAGGTCTTCTTCTTATGAATCATTGAGTCTAATGTCTCCAAGAGAGGACAAGTCAAGGTTTCAGATCATTGCCCATGGGATGCCTCATTCACATCATGCCATGTCAGTAGATTGTACACTCTTGGATGACATCAAACCCAATGACACCGCCAAGAAGAGTTTTGAAAGGTGCAAGACAACTGAGAGGGGGGGTGAATCAGTTGTCACCATATTCAAACAAAAAACTTCACACACTTATTAACTTCACAACCACTCAATTTTGTTATTAAGTATGAACATGAAATGGAAATAACAAAAAACAATATTAACATAATGATCACCAGATTTATGTGGAAAACCCAATAAGAGAAAAACCACGGTGAGGATTAACTCAAAATATAAAGTAATTGCAAAACCGAATACAAAGAGGCTCACTACTAAGGGTTCACTATCTGGATACAAAGGCTCACTACCTACAGATATGACTCACTGTCCAAAAGGAGGCTCACTACCTATAGATACAAAAGATAACATAAAGATCCACCACAAAAAATTACACACATCCACAACCTTGATCAGGAGATTGTAGAAACCATTAGATCATTGCTTTCAGGAATCTAACACATTAAAGTACAACTACCTCAATACACTTTCACACAACTATGATTCTCTCTCTTGTGGCTTACATCGTTACTTTGAATGATGTAATCCTTTTCATCTCAACTTGCATTTATACCATCTTCAACCTTAGAAGCTTTCTCCAAGGTCGGCTATACACACTTCATTTTGAAAATTCAAATTAGGTCAACAACTCAACATTCCCGTGGTGGAAAGGAATGAGAGTGGACCACACTAATACTTAAATATGATCCAAAACAATGTCTTGGATCAATCACATGCTTCCTTAATTAAGGCTTATCCTTCGTGTGAAGTGTAAACACCAGGTCAACCAAACCTAATGAAAACACAAATGAAATTTGAAGTACACGCTTCCATACCAAGAAGATAACATGAGAACCACATGAAACGTTTCATCATACACCAAAAAACATCTAGGATACCATTAGATTCATCCATGTCAGCTGAAACAAAGTTGAAACTCAAAACACTTCTCAGTAGTCCAACCAGAGTGTACAAACACACACAAAAGCTTTGGAACTCATCTTCCCGAGCACCAAACCATAAACACCTTTGCCAGAATAGAGATATCACTTTAAAAAGTCTTTTACCAAATCCACAAGGCCAAAAACAACTCATTAGAGAACTGCAGAGAAAAATCATCTCTCCCAATTAACAGATAAACAAATTTTCCAAACCGGTTCACATATCAGTTAACACAACCTACACTTTCCATCGATCCAGAAACTACAATCTAGGGGATATCACCAACAGATTCCAATAAAAAAAACTTCAGATCCTCACAAGCATAGGATCAACATAGAAGAAATGTAGAACACAAACCAAAGTACACTCTAAACACACACACAACTCAGTCCTCACTATTTATTAATTTTCTCAAAAGCACTTGGTAACTCATTATTTCAACATGTCTGAAACATCATAAGAATAGCTCCATGTACTCACAACATCTCAATAGCATCTCAACTATACATGCACAACCAACAAAAACTTGTATTGTGTTGACATCAATGGAAACATTAACGAAAAGACCACCAAACTTACTCATACTTGCAACAATCTCCCCCTTTGTCATTTATGGCAACACATAATGTGAAAAACCATCAAAGACAACAATAATCATTCTTTCGACTTCTTCCTTTTTTCTCTCCCTTTTACTGTTTTTCACATGAATCTCTCTCCCCCTTTGACATCAATGAAAAAGACCTAAAAACATCTGATCACTCCCCCTTAGGAGTGCACTCACATATCTCATACTACAACAAGGAAACTTTCTAGTCCCCCTACAGAGTAGACCCATTCATCAGTCTAGATAAATGAAGAATCTATAGATTCACTAGACTAATGCACCTTCATGTGCACCTAGTTCGAATAACGAGGGCCAATGACCCCCAACTTCTCCCTAAGATACTCAAAAGTATCCTTTGGAAGAGCCTTAGTAAATATGCTAGCTATCTGATCCTTTGTAGACACATACTCAAACCTGAATTTATTCTCTAACATCGTTTCTCTCAAGAAATGATATCTGATAGATATACGATTTGCTCTTGAGTGCATTAACAAATTCTTTGAAATATTTATAGCACTTGTATTATCACAAATATAGGAATAGGCTCATCACATATCACTCCTATATCTTTCAATGTTTGCTTCATCCAAAAAAAATATGTAAAGCAAGATGTTGCAGTAATATACTCAGCTTTTATAGTGGATAAAGAAACTAAATCCTATTTCTTACTTAGCCATGAAACAAATCTTCCACCAAGAAAGAATGATCCACCACTTGCACTCTTCTAGTCATCCACAAAACCAACCCAATTGGCATCAGTGAAAGCACTCAAGGTCAAGTCAGTATCCTTGGGATATCACAAGCCATAATCTGGTGTGCCTTTGAGATATCTGAATATCCTCTTGATAGTTATAACATGTGCTTCTTTAGGTTCTTCTTGAAATATGGAAACTAAACATAATACATGCATGATATCCGGTCTGGTAGCAGTAAGATACAATAGTCCACCAACCATAGATCTATATAAGCTCTGATCAACTTTAGGAGATGCATCATACTTACTCAGCTTGCATCCGATCACCATAGGAGTATAGTGTGAGGTTTGGAGTCATCCATTCCAAACTTCTTCAATAATTATTTGACATACTTCGATTGTGAAATGGATATCCCCTTATCAATTTGATTTACTTGCAGTCCAAGGAGGAAATTCAACTCACCAATTATAGACATCTCAAACTCATTTTGCATTTCCTCTTAAAATATTTTGCACATATAGGTTCATTACCTCCAAAGATGATATCATCAATATACACAACTACTATCAAAATTTTGTTACATTCAACTTTGAAATAGAGATTACTGTCAGTAGATCCTTTGTTGAATCCTTGTTGTGCCAGGTATCTATCCAAGCTTGTGTATCATGCTCTTGGAGCTTATTTGAGTCCATACAATGCCTTTTTCAATTTGTAGACCATATCCAATTTGTCTGATAATTGAAATCCCTCTGGTTGTTCCATGTACACTTCTTCTTCTAGTTCTCGATTCAGAAAGGCAGACTTGACATCCATCTGATATACTTTGAAGTCTTTATGAGCAAAAAATGCCAAGAAAATTTGAATGACTTCCATTCTTTCCACAAGTGAAAATGTCTCTTCAAAGTCTATGCCTTCAACCCATGAATATCCTTTGCATACAAGTCTTGCTTTATTTATCACAAATTCAAAAACCTAAGGATGACAAAAGATGAAGATATTACAAACTACATGCATAGACTGGATGGATTTTTCAATTCCATTAGAGGTCTTGGTGGAAATCTAGATGATGAGGTGGTAAAGAAGGTACTATGAACTTTTACTAAATCTGATAGTTATAAAGTTTCCACTATTGAGGAAGTTTAGGATTTGAATAATTATTCTAGAGATCAATTGTTTGTGCATTGACTACCTTTGAATTGAGATAATTTTGTCCAGGTGATGTAAAAAAGAGATTTCTTTTAAAGTTGGCGAAGCAGATAAGAATGAGGAATCAGACCAGGATGAATTTGATGAGCTAGAAGCAAACTTTGTGAGGAATTTGAAAAATGGCATAGGAAAATACAAATTTAAGTTACCTTTCAAATGATTTAACTGTGGAAAGATTGGTCATTATGCTTCAAGATGTCTTGTTAAAGCTTCAAGAGATAGACCTAAGGAGGATAAAGGTAAATCAATTAAGATAAGTTATTATGTTAAAGAAGATGCCAGTATATCTGATGATGACTATGATTATCTGGATGATGACGATGATGAATGCTTATTTATGGTTCTAAATGTTGGAAAATTAATTCTGCTAACTCTAAGAGATGTATGAAGGAAAGTGATCTGGAAGCAACACAAACAAATTTTAAAGTCTATTAGATGGATGCGAAGTTTGCATTCTTGAATGGTGAGTTGGAAGAAGAGGTTTATATTGAACAACCAAAAGGATTTCAATTATTAGATAATCTTGATATGGTCTACAAATTGAAGAAAGAATTATATGGACTCAAGTAAGCTCTCAAAGCTTTGTATGGAAGATTGGATAGGTACTTGTTGCAACAAGAATTCAATAAAGGTACCACATACAGTAATCTTTATTTCAAAGTTGAAAAAAAACAAATCTTTATTATGGTTGTGTATGTTGATGATATAATCTTTGGAGGTAATGAAGCAATGTGCAAGAGATTTGCAGAAGAGATGTAGAAAGAGTTTGAAATGTCTATGTTTAGGGAGATGAATTTCTTCCTTGGACTTTAAATCAATTAGACAAAGAAAGGGATATTCATTTCATAATCTAAGTATGTCAAGGAAATATTGAATAAGTTTGGGATGGAAGATGCTAAAAAGGTATGTACTCCTATGGTTACTGGTTTCAAACTGAGTAAGAATGAAGAATCTCCTATGGCTGATCAAAGCAAGTACAAATCAATGATTGGAGGACTATTGTATCTAATTGTTACTAGATCATATTCTATGCATGCATTTTGTATTGTGGATATATTTCAAGAAGATACCAAAGATTCACATGTGGAAGAAGTGAAGAGGATATTCATATATCGAAAGGAACTCCAAAACATGATTTGTGGGATCCAAAGGATACTGATCTCTCTTTAAGTGCTTATATAGATGCAGATTGGGAAAGTTGTGTGGATGATAGAAAAAGTACAAGTGGTGGTGTATTCTTTCTTGGAAGAGGGTTGGTGTCTTGGCTAAGCAAGAAGCGAGATTCAATGTCACTATCTACTATAGAGGAAAAATACATTGCTACAACATCATGCTACATACAAGTGTTATGGATAAAGAAAAATTTAAAGGATATCATAATAGTATATGATGAAACAATTTCTATATTTTGGGTGATCCCACAATAGTAGTTTACAAATTTTGGCCAATCTGGACACTAAAATTATTATTTTTAACTAAATCTTCACATTCGGGCACCTATACCAACTAAACTGTGAGGAATTTGAAGATGATGCAAAGTAGAGTCTCATCACATTTTGTCTATAGATTCTAAAAATATAATTTTTTAATTTTTTTGGAATCAGATTGCACTTCTTTTTCCATCTCCCACAAAAAATGGTCTTTTTTAGAAAACAACATTTTTAAAAACTGATGCACACCGTATAGTGCATAATTTTTTTTCCATGAAGGATAAAATTCTAATTCTTTCGAATTTAGATTTATAACTCCGATATCTGATCCTTCCACTTGGTTAGATAGTTTTTTATTGAATATTTTTTCTTTAATCAAGTTTTGAAGTCAAACCAATTACAATTGAGACATAGCGCAACTGTATAATGCGTAACTATTTTGTATATATCGAAATTCATTTTTTTTTGTTGGATCAAGGACTTCAATATCTAGTGCACTCATATTTTTCAATATTTATTTTTGATAATCTTCTATTTTTCCACATGTGTAAAACAAAGACCTTCACTTTCGATGAAAAACCTATGTTTAATAAAACTAAAAAAATAGATACATAATAAAACCAAAACATATTAAAATTATATTCATTGGATAGCTCATTCTGAGGACTACTTAATTCCAGTTGGGTTTGTGAAGATTCCTCCATTTTCATCCTCAACTCGAGCTTCAAAGTGCCAAAATTTAGGTTTTTTAATTTTTTTTTGGCAGCCAAGATTCAAATGGGTTCGCTCAAACCCTAGTTCGAGTGAACCCATTATTGGTTCGGTCAAACTAGTAGGTTCATACGAATCCCCAAAATCATTTTTTTTTGCCTTGGGGTCATTTTTTGTGAGTTTTCCTTCCTCACCTAAATTGTAAACCACTTTTGTGGCTTCACCCTTTTGTGATAATACAAGTTCTATTAATATTTCAAAGAATCTAGTAATGCATTCAAGGACAAAGCATATTTCAATCCAGTATCACTTTTTGAGAGAAAAGGTTGCAAATAATTAGGCGAAGTTGGAGTATGTGCCTACTAAGGATCAAGTTGCAAATATCTTCATGAAGGCTCTTCCTAAGAATACTTTTGAGTATCTCCAAGAGAAGTTTGGGGTTATTGTCCCTCCTTCATTCAACTAGAAGCATAAAAATATGCACCAGTCTAGTGGATCTCAAGATTCATTCATTTTTCTAGATTGATGTTGGTGGCTACCTCTCATGGGGAGTAGGTAATAGTATTGTTGGTTTTTGTAGTAAGGAGGAGTAAGTGTTGACATTGTGTGGTATAAAAGTATTTTCCTTTATGAGTTGTGTAAAAGGATGTGTTTAGTTTTCAGATATAGTGAAGTATGTTGTGTATTATGTAGAGAAGGTGCGAAGAGAATAGATTGTAGTAAAATAAAAGGTAGTTGCAGAGCAGTAGTTGCCCTTTATAGGTGTTGCCTTTGGGGTAGAGAAAGTATGTGTGGTTGATTTCAAAGGGGATGTTACCCTTTTCCATTTATGTCAAAGGAGGGGAGATGTTTAACTAAAATCCATATGAAGTAAGGGGGGAGAATTCTTGTGAAAGAGAAGGGTATGTGCAGGATCATCATGAAAAAAATAGGCCCTTAAGTGGCAATAAAAATCAAAAAAATTAGAGTTAGGCAACTTGACATAAAAAAATGAATAAGTTATCTATATTATTTCAAAAATATGTAAGAATAAAATATGTAGAAAATTGAATGTAATTATAAACTACTAGGTTTATTTAAAAATAAATAAAATCTATTTGGTAAAAATTTGAAATTTCAGCGCAGTAGTACTTAAATTTCAGGGAAAAAATAAGAAGTAGGTGTTTGTTTGACCACCCTAACCACAATAAAATGATAATATTTTTTTATAATATTTTAGATATAAGTAGAGGACTCATGTCCCATGTGATGCATATTTTTTTGTAATTTTTTTCCAAGTAAATAATTAATTATGAATTTTTTATTACAAATTTTAAAAATTATAAAAATTCATACGTCTAACCACCTTAGCTTGGTCAAAACTTCATGAAATTCAATTTTTTCTTTTAATCCTCTAGTATGTGAAGCGTAGAATGTGATGCATGTTTCAAATTCAAAATATGTGATACCATTTGAAAGCTATAGATGTTTTTCAATCAGCCTATCAATCAGGAATTTAGTCGTAATTCAAAAAGAAAATGAATAATAATAATTTATTAAATTCAAAGTAAAACATAATTTATATTGGTGGAAATTTGGGAATCTCCTTTAAAAACCCTTTTCGTTTCATCAATTTTGGGTAAAAAAAAAGTCGTCAGCCACATGGGCCATCATATCACCAGTTTTTGACCCATCATGATCCTGCACATACCCAGAAAATGTTGAAAAGTATATGCTTATGTAAGGGGGAGTAGTGTGCACTGTGGTGCAATATATGAGTTGATAATCAAAGTTGTTTTTTTTATTGTTGATAGTTTTTCCATGTGTTTCCATGAATGACAAAGGGTAAGATTTTTGAAAGTTTATGTTTTCATTGATGTCAACAAACCTTTGTTGTATTGATGTCAATAGGTCTATGGGGAGATTGTTGGAAGTCTATGAAGATGCTTTGATTGGTTGAATTATGTTGTCATTAGTATTATCATCGATGACAACCTCTGGTTTTTCTTTGATAAGCATATGTTGGTGATGTTCAAGCCTCTTGCATGGTTGAGTGACTTTTAAGAAAAATTTAATCAAAGAGGGAATAATGTGGTGAAGAGTGTTTAGTGTGATAGAATGGTGTTCAATGTTTTTCTCCACATGTCTTGATAGCTAAATATTTTCTTGTGCAGTTTGGATATGTTGATCAGAGGTGTTTAGAGGTGTTATATCCAGAGTTTCGGGTTTTGGATCATTGTGTAGAGAAAGTAGTGTTCACTAGTGTGTGAACTGTGTAAGTAGTGTTGTTTAGGAGAAATGGTTTTTCTCTATATTTCTCTGTAGTTTGGTTTTTGGTCTTATGGATCTGGAGATTTTCTTATATTGCTAGTATTTATCTTTAGTTTGACTTGTTTTTGTTTTGGTGCTTCGCAAGGTTGGTTTAAAGTGTTCTAGTGTGTGGAAGGTTAGGTTGTTGTGTAAAATGAATATATTATTCTGGTGTATGATGTTGTGAAGTATTTGGGTATGTGCAAGATCATCATGGAAAAAACAAGCCCTTAAGTGGCAATGAAAATCCAAAAAATCAGAGTTAGGCAACTTGACGTAAAAATTTGAATAAGTTATCTATATTATTTCAAAAATATGTAAGAATATAATTTGTAGAAAATTGAATGTAGTTTCTAAACTACTAGGTTTATTTAAATAATAAATAAATCTATTTGGTGAAAAATTGAAATTTCAATGCAGTAGTACTTAAATTTCAAGGAAAAAATAAGAAGTAGGTGTCTGTCTAACCACCCTAACCACAATAAAATGATAATATTTTTTATAAGATTTTAGATATAAGTAAGGGACTCATTTCCCAATGTGATGCATGTTTTTTTATAATTTTTTTCCAAGTAAATATTTAATTATGATTTTTTATTACAACTTTTAAAAAATATAAAAAACTTGTACATCTAACCACCTTAACTTGGTCAAAACTTCATGAAATTCATTTTGTTTATCAATCCTATAGTATGCAAAGCATAGAATGTGACACATATTTCAGATTCAAAAAATTTGATACCGTTTGAAAGCTATAGATGTTTTTACAATCATCCTATCAATCGGAACTTTAGTGATAATTCAAATAGAAAATAAATAATAATAATTTATTAAATTCAAAGTAAAGCATAATTTAGATTGATGGAGAGCTGAGAATCTCCTCTAAAAACCTTTTTCGTTTCATCAATTTTGGGCAAAAAAATGTCGTTAGCCACATGGACCATCATATCACTTACATATTGCCACTTTTTGGCCCATCATGATCCTGCACATACCCAGTTGTTGGATTTTAAAGTGTTTATGGAATAATCCAAATTGTGTTAAAGTGGTGTGTGTGGTCTGTGAGTCATCTTTGGATCAAAGGAAGTGTGTACTTAATTGTTTAATGGTGTTAACACAATTCTTACCAACCTTGGGTTTTTATACTAATTGTGGATATGCTTCGGTGTTTTTGGAAGTGTGGGGTGGTGTGTATGAGTGGGTTCAGGTCTGAGTTAAGGTGTGATGTGCTCCACATTCATTTCTTTCCATAGCAAGAATGTTTCTGTGTCGACCTAATTTGAATTTTGTACTTCCTTTTGAATGGTAATAAGACATTTTTCTAGTGCAAACCAAGCACTCCACTAGCACATTGACATTCCTTCATTAGTAGCAGTGTTTTCATACTTGTTTCCTTTTGTATATGTGTGGATTGTTATGAATTTTGGATCCTTGTTACTTGTGCTAATATCAAACTCTTTCTCCAAATTAATCTCTAAAATACATGGATTTTAAAATCCCCAACATTAAATTTATGATGTTTCCTATCCTCCTATGTCTCCCCACCTAACTCATATCCCATAATTAGGTCTTAAATCCTTTAAGAATTATATCCATATTCTTAATGTTACTATTACAAATGTCAAACTTCAACATCTATGAGCTTTAATATTGGTCAATCATGTCACATGCAACTCAAATTAAAAATTTATTTGATCTATTTAAAAATATCTATATCAAATTCTATAAATGATTTCTTGTGTATTAATAGTTTTGGAGAATATTTCTCCTACTCCATGCTTATAATTCCAATATTATTTGGATCTTCAAAAATAGTTTTCTTGCTTTTTATTTCCCATTTCGAGACACAAGAGTTGAGTAGAGGCAGATCCATTTTTTTAAGAAATGACTTTCAAAAGGAGGAATGGGTGGTGCAACAAGCATATACACAACCATGTTATCTTTATTCATTGCTCCATTTGCAAAAGATGTAGGCCTAAGGATAAATTTATGAAGATATTTTTTATTTTTAACACAGTGGAACAAGCTACAATACATGATGTGTACGAATAATGCATTTATGATAGATACATGCTTCCCAAGTTGTATGTAAAGATGTAAAATTGCATATCCTATGTGATTTGCTCTCATGTGAGTTGAGTCAAATTTGACATTGATTGTTGTGACTATAGCCTCCTGAATTTTTTATGAAGAATGGTCCTAGGCCTAGTCAAGCACCTCATCTAGGCATTGCAAACACTTTGGTTCATAAAAGGTAAGAGTTGAAGGAGTGTGTTTATGATTTTTTCCCTTTGAAGTTAAAATACTGCTATTGATAATGACACTTGAGAGGGTACTATCAAACATATATTTATTAAGACTTTATCTATAGTTCACTCTTTTCTTTTAGGATAAAATTCAAAGTAAAAAGCAATTTGATGTTGCAAACATTTTCAAAGATGTTGCATGCATTTTTTTAGCATGCGATGCATCAATTTTGAAAGATAGAGACTTGTGTTTACATTTTTGATGTAGACAATATTGGGGGTCTTATCAAACTACCCAATCTTGCAACCTTTAAATATCATCCAACCCACATCAACACATATATTGCAAAAAAGTCTAAAGCATTTTTTTTAAGTTTCATATTCATATTCATAGAACAAAATTCTTCAAGAATAATTACATATAATGAGGACTCCAACAAGAAACAAAATTTAAACATTTTACAAAGTTTTTTTAAACACCTTCTACCTACTAGTCTTGAACTCCTCATTCCTTCACACTCTCTTCTCCTTGAAATTTTATTAGATCCTTAAAATCTACTATACACCTACAACTTCCTTTTTTTCTTCTTCTATTCTTCTTCTTTTGGCAAGTTGATTTCCTAATACGTTTAAATAGGCAATCTTCTATAACTACTTGCAAGTTCCTTATCCAACCTTGTTGTTTTTTATTGTTTCTTCTTAAAATAAAAATGTTATATTTTATAGAGAATAAAACCCTTGTGAGGTACCAAAAGGGGCACCCAAATTTTCTCTTTCATTCCCCTCTAATTGTCTTTTGGAATTCTTCTATACATGCTTAAAATTTAACATTAAATGCTTCCCAATATGACACAAAATATTTCTGCACCATATCACATGAATTTCTAGCATAGATTCCTAATAAAAATGAATAAACACATGAATTAATTTGTTCTCATTCACCTCAAATTGAAAACTAAAGAGTCATTGATTACTTTTTTTAAATATCACTAGCTTTTCCAACATTCTAGGCCCATGTAAATTGAAAAGATGGAATGTCAAATGTCACTTGCCTTATGAACACTTGTCTATGCATTCAAATTGAAAAATTTAATTAATTTTCAATTTATTATGTCGATGGATATATTCAACCCTTGAAACTTTGAAATTGTGTAATATAATAATTTTAAAATCACATTAAACACCTTTTTTTCCTCTATTTTTTAAATGGAAGCCAAGTCTTGATAAAATTAATAGTTTATCCTTCAACACTCCACAAGATTCTCTTAAGCTCCAACCTACATCAAAAATACAAAAAATAAACACGAAAAAAAATAAAAATTGGTGATGTAGAATCACTTGTGAACTCAAATACTCTTGCATCAATGTTACTTGTCATCTAAACTTTAGAAGAGTATTTTTTTTCACTTTGGTGATATTAATAAATTTAGTTTTTTTTAATAAAGAGAGAAAAGTAAATTAATTTAATATTATTTAGCTATATCATTTAGAATTAACTTAGAACTTCTATATTAATTATATAGCTTATAATAATGATTTTCTAATTATACTTGAAGTTAAATGGGCTAGTAAACATTCAAGTGAGGAGTATCTCCTAAGTGTGAGTAGTATCCTTATAGTTGTAATTGATATTCTCATTAGTCAAGGGTCTAGTATCCTTGCAATTGTAAGTGGTATTTATATTAGTACAACTATTTCATCATAGAGGCATAGATAGTTTTTGATAAATTTCAATAATTAACACTACACAAAACAACAATTGATATTGGAAAAAAAAATTAAGGTTTAAATTTTATAATTATAGCTATAGTTAAGTCAATAAAGAGATTTGGATATTCGAGAATGAAAAGAAATTCATACATAATTATCAAGAAGAAAAAGTCTCACCTAAACTTACTTTCATTTTATGATTTCATAAGTTTGCAAACTTTACTGCAACTTTTTGTAGTCTTTTAATCTATTGTTTCATGACCATCTTCATACAGTATGCTTTATTCAAAAATCCTAACGTAATACATTCACACCTTTGTGATGTATATGTGTGTGCTTGACAATCATATATTAATGCTTGAAGATATTTTTTGACATTTACAATGTTTACTTTTCTTATCTTTATTTCCTTAACACAAACTAACTTTATATTCTCTACAATATATGCATTTTACAGAAGATCAATTATGCCTTTATGACATAAGTCCAATATTTTTTTTTTTTTAGTAGATAACAAGAAAATAGTAGATCACATTCAAAATAAAATTGATTATAAGTAAATATATAAGCATATTTCAAATGTCATAGATAATATTGTATATATTTGGAGACTATATTTCAAAATTATATACACAAAATATAATACTTCATATACAAAAAATCATAAATTAAATTAATGTATCTTATATACACATGAAATTGTAATCTCTAACATATCAAATTTAATATATTTTTTGTTGACATAATCATTACACCTTCCAATACAAATGTTAGTTAACTTACAAATGACATTATTATATATGAAATGGACTCATAAAATCATATATCTCAATACCCTATCATTAATCCCTAAATTCATATTTTTAATTTCTAAACCTATTTTTCTACTATAAATTTAATGAAATGTACTGAATAAATTTATGTAAAGTAAATCTAAACTTATAGAATATTTATTTTATCATATCAAATACCTATTTTCTTTAGATACAACTTCTAACACATAATATTAACCATACATATAAAAATTTAATTAGTTACAAGAGATTGAAACAAATTAATGCTACCCTTCAATCATAATTGTCTAGAAAGTGACTCCCTCGCAATAGCATTCCTGCAATGATTACGTGGCTGTAAATTCGCTTTTGTTTGTTAACTTTATCGACTTTGCAGAAGCGGTAATAAACTGTGAAGTGCCTCCATTAGTGTTTGCTCTTCCCCTCTCACAACCAAACCTTTCTCCATCTCGTCCTCTTCTCCGCACTCTCCGTACTTGTTGATGCATAACTCCTCTGAAAAAAAAAATTCATGCTCTGAACTTTGTGTGAAGATACCTACCCATGCCCATTTACCCTTCTCACACTTTAGCCAACATCTGCTCCTCCATTGTTCCCCTATGTACATTGTCATTTCTGAAGAAACACAATTTATAAGAAGACACAGCATAAAGGCATCGCCATTGGAGGAACGTTGTTTCACCAATTTTGGCCTGGACATAATTTTCTGGTTAGAGATGGAGTCAACGATCATAAGATTCAGAGAGAGTAAGGATTCTACACCTGAGGCCGCATCAGGAACTGCTCGTGCAAATATTGTTATTTGATCTGGCCATTTCTGCAAATTCCATTCAAATTTCACAACATCCAGTCAATGGACAATCAGATGAAAATAACTAGAAATTTTTAATCCTAAAAACTATTATTACCTGCACAGTTTGAATACAACGTTCAATAACTGATTCCTTGTTTGCCCTGAGATTCAACCGCTTCAAATTTTGCATGTGTTCTAAGCTTTCTAAACCCGGCACTTCCCAGCAGGTGTCAATACTCAACTTTGTCAATCCTGTGCAATTCTCTATACCTTGGATTTTCTCAATTTCGTAGCAACCATATAACGAAAATTCTCTGAGAGAAGTTAATTGTGCGAAGCTCGGAATATTCTTCAGCATTTCACAGCTTCCCAAATGTATTGACTCGAGAGTTCTTGGCAGAGCTTGGATCTCCTCTAAATGATGATTCTCAGAAACATGGAGTCTGTGCAAGTGGGTACAACAGTCTTCAGAAAATGAAATCCTGCACACTTCTGTTTTCCTTAGTTTTATATCCGTCGGGTTGCTCGACCCAAATTGTTGGAAAGTAATTTCTCCCATTGGTTGTGGAAATAGAAATTACAGTTTTGCGTGAGCAGTATTTATTGTAATTAGAAATAAACTAAAATTTAGTTAAGTGCATCTACAGTTTACATGTTCTAGAATTTTCTTGTGAGTTGTAAACTCTTCTATAAAAGAGGCATTATGTAAATGTTTTGATCAAGCAATAGAAGTTGTGCAGCAGTATGGTGTGTTAATATTTTGTGTTTTATATATTTCAATGTGTTGTGTTTTGATATTTCTTCATTCAATTCCATCAAAGTGATATCAGAGCCAAGCAGGTTCAATGGTGAAGATCAGAAATATAATTTGGTAATCAAAGTTGAAGTGAAGCTGCAGCTGGAAAAAAATATGACAAATAATAAAGAAAGAATCATTGTCGCTATGGTGAAAGGACTGTTGATTTGTTAGGCACTGATTTTGCAGTTACACAAGAGCCACCATACAAAGGATTGCAGATTCAAGAGAAGTGAGAGAAGATTGTTGTAGATAGAATTTTTGTTGCAATGCAGATTTAAAGGGTTGCAGATCTAGAAATACTGCAATGCAAAAAAAGCTAGAAAATGTTTCTTAAGCTTTTGGAAAAGGTAATTAATTTTATTTTGAAAAGTTTGATTGTATGTTTTGAAAAATATATGGAGAGATCTTTGAGGGAATTTGTATTGGAAGAAAGTTGTTGCAAAAAATCAAAAGATAAGATCAGTTTCTATAAATCACAATTTTATTTTATTTTTGGAGAGAAATGTTGTATTTGTGTAACCATCAAAATGAAGATGTAGAAAAAGAGATCAATGTTCATCGTTTTAAGAGATTTGTAGAAAAGGTTTAAATTGCATGAGAAAGGTTGAAGGCAAGTGTTGCTGTCAAAGAAAAGTAGAAATCGTTGTAGCAGAATTCAAAAAATAGAAGGTGAGTTTAGTTTAATTTGTTTCAATGGGCAAAGTTGGTAAAAAGGTAAAAAAATAAATAAATATTTTGGAGGAAGAAGTGATAGAAATTAAAAAATGTAATTCACAATTGGTAGCAGATTTAAAGAAATTTGGAAAAGAAAGATATGAAAATTTGTGTGAAATTGAGAATCTTGAAAATGAATTGAGTAATGTTAAAAGAAAGAATGAAGAGCTAGAAGAAAAACTAAAGCTCTTTGATGAGAGAAGAAAAATAATTAAGATTTTGAGAAAAAACTAAAATTGTTAGAAGAAGAAAACTGTTTACAAAAAGAAAAATTATCAAAGTTGAAAGAAGAAAATAAATGTTTAAGGACAAAGCCATTGGTAAGTGATGTTGTTTGTGGTACAAAAGATTTATATTGTTCAGTTGATAAATCAAGTAGTTTGTGTGATATGGCTAATATTGTTTTTGGTGAGGAATGTAAAAAAGAAGAATGTAAAGATGATGAAGTGTTTGAGTCTAGAAATCATGTTAATCATAATGAGGAAAATGTTGGTTCTAAAATTATGAAAAAAATGGGTTACAAAGGACAAGGATTAGGAAAGAATGCACAAGGAAGAAAATAGCTAATTGAGGCGGTTATGAGGCCAAAATATGAAGGTCTCGGATATATTACAAGTAAAGAAAATTTTACAGGATCTTGCAAATTTGTTCCAGAAATGCATTGTATTCAGTGTTCCCATTGTAATAGGGAAGGTCATAAAAAAGAGAATTGTTGGGATCTACATCCGTGCAGGATTTGCGGTTTGAGAAATCATTCAGAAAAAATGTGTTGGCAAAGGCAGTGTAAAAGTGAATTTTTGACAAATTGCATAAAAATAAATTGTGGATGGAATTATGGGTCAAATTGGAAAAAGTTTACAAGTATGTTTAAAAATTTGTTCAAATACAAATGTTCATATGGAAAAAAATATAGCAATCGAAAGAGATTTGTTGGTCTTGAAAGATGTCATGCAAAGTTGAAAGCTATAGATAACAAGATAACTCAAAGTTTGAAGGACTATTGCAATAGCTGGTGAAGGGTTCAAGAGAGATCTACAAATATTGAAGATCGAAGATCGAGTGAGTGAAGACTTGGAAAACAAGAATTTGAAGAATGAAAATGCTGAAGCATGCGGTCGAAATTAAGGGGGAGTGTTGGAAAGTAATTTCTCCCATTGGTTGTGGAAATAGAAGCTACAGTTTTGCATGACCAGTATTTATTGTAATTAAAAATAAACTAAAATTTGGTTAAGTGCATCTACAGTTTGCATGTTCTAGAATTTTCTTGTGAGTTGTAAACTCCTCTATAAAAAAGGCATGATGTAAATGTTTTTGATCAAGCAATACAAGTTGTGCAGCAGCATGGTGTATTAATATTTTATGTTTTATATATTTCAATGTGTTGTGTTTTGATATTTCTTCATTCAATTCCATCAAAGATAATGATGATTCGCTGATTGGACAATTGAAAATATTCAGCCCTTCAAAATTACTCAATTGCCTGATTGCTTTTGGTAGAGATTTCACTCCTTCACGCTCCAGCTTAGGACAATTTCTAATTTCAAGATTCGTCAACAAAGACAAACCTCCAAGAGAGTCATGTAAACATTCAAGCTCAGGACACGTTTCAATATGAAGACTTGTCAAGGAAAACAAGCCTTCAAGAGAGTCAGATAGACGTTCCAGCTTTGGACAATTATTAATTAGAAGTTCTGTCAATGAAGACAAATCTTCAAGAGAGTCTGGTAGACCTTCCAGCTTAGGACAACTTAGAATATAAAGAGTCTCCAAGGA
Source organism: Sequoiadendron giganteum (assembly GCA_007115665.2). Classification (NCBI taxonomy): domain Eukaryota; kingdom Viridiplantae; phylum Streptophyta; class Pinopsida; order Cupressales; family Cupressaceae; genus Sequoiadendron; species Sequoiadendron giganteum. The sequence goes on from CM021100.1 coordinate 203,960,793, forward strand.
AGACAAACCTCTGAGAGAGTCAGGTAGATGTTTCAGCTCTGGACAATTTTCAATTACAAGACTAGTCAAGGAAGACAAACCTCCAAGGGAGGATGGAAAGCTTGTCGACGACACCTCTTCTATATATCCACGTCAACCTGCTGAGTTGACCGACGTTATCTGGTAGCTTCCTCAAAGTGGTATTACGGAAATTGAGCTCTCTCAAGGATAACTGATTTGTAATGTGACGAGGCAACTCTCCCAATTTCCTGCACCCATAAAGGTGCAAAAACTCGAGCTTTGTTATGTTTTCCAAAATGTTCAAGTCCTCTGCTGTGAACGTGAGTTGAACACACCACCTTAAATTGAGATATTCCAGGAGCATCAGATTTTTAAAAGAAACCGGCAACCTTCTCAATTCCTTGCAACTGCACAAACTTAGATACCGCAGTCTGCTCAAATTGCCAAAATTGTTGGGTACTGATTGCATTTTACACTCATTTAGCACCAGGTGTTCCAACGATCGGAGAAAACAAAATTCGTCTGGCAGACTTGTAACATTGTTGTCAGAAACGATTATGATCTTTTTCAGATGATTGCGATGTCCTATTGATTTTGGAAAACCTTGAAATTTTGGACAATTAGAAATAGTGAACTCCCTTAACTGCACAGGGGCCTGCAACACATTTCCAGTAGAGAAACGTAAAGCATACAGCAACTATAAAATGATTGAAATGTAGATTTAAAAGAGGTAAAAAGGACGCTACTTGCCTCGCCGACAGTCTCCCCCCACAGCTCTTCTAAGTGATGTTCCTCTCCCCACTGGGCTTCATAGAGTTCTAAAACCCTCAACTTTTGCAGTGAAAGTCCTGACGAAAGATTTCGCTGCCCAATTTGAAACCAGCGGAGCCAGACCAGCTCCCTTGATACTTCACCCATTACTTGATCATAACAATCTCCACTAATCACTAAATATTTTAACCCAACTAAAAAGGGTTAGAGCGACCAAATTCCACAATTTGTGTTAACCATTAGTTCCCCCTCCGAGCACGAAACGAGAAGCTCATCAACCTCACCAGTTATTACGGACGCCTCTGGTAAGCTCTGCTCTGTATGCTGAATAGAAATAACATAAAAGATTCAGAAATAAAAAATAAAAAATAAAATAAAGCTATAACTTCTACAAACGATTAAAATTATTAATACTAGAGAAACAAAAGATGTGATCAAATAAACCGCATAAGTAATCCAGTCTACTCGATTTCGTGTTGCTATTATTCCATGAATGCCGATTCTTCCCTGAAGACGGAAAAAAAAACAAAATCAGAAACTTAAAAATAGAAGAGCTAATACAGCCAGCGTTCAGATCGATAATTTTCTTTTGGTGTCCAAAAGAATCACAAAAATTTAAACAATTCACATTAGGATTTTAACATTACATATCATGGAAAAGTTTCATTACAGACTGTGAAATCTACTCTGAACTTGACAGGCTATAGAACTAAAACGGGAAAATATTTCAAATTGAAACAATACTGCTGCAGCATATCTTGTATCCATTAACCTTTGAATTTGGTAAAATTCATTTCATATAATTTTAAATATGCAAGTTGTGGAAAGAAAAGCCTCCCGATCAGAATTGCAGAACTAAAAAGTTCATTGCTGCTCTTAACGAAAGTGATGTCCCAAATAGCTAAATGGCATTAGAGAATGTGACTCTGACTCAACAAAATGAAAAAATAACAGACTTGTATTTTGATATGAAACGTAGTTATTAGAACAGGAATGAGGCAGGGGCAAATTGAGGCTGCCAGCCCCCAGAATAAATTGCTTCGAGAAAGAACAGCCCGCATAAAGGAAAAAACATAACACAGGCAAAAAGAAATGTTTTTACAATAAATGATGCATACACCATATAGAGCTGCATCAATTAATATCATCTGCCTTAAAGTCAATAAGAAAAATGTCAATCTTACCTGAACATTAATAATTGGTTGGTGCAGCCAAAATCGGTAGGGCGACTGTTTATTTGCGATGTTCCTCCCCAAATCTCTTATGTGATCATGCATTTTTATAAAATTATAATCATCACACTCTACCAAACATTTATTCAAAAGCTTTTTCCAGGTGTACAGACTCCTCTTCCATCCCAACCCTTTCCATATTTCAATTGGCAAAGTGTACTTTTCTCCAATGAAAAAACATGCAACATCAAGGAACATCTCTTTTTCTTTATCATCAAGAGCATCATGACTTATTTTGAGTATCCGCTGGATATCAGTAGGCAATGTTTCTCTGATCTCATTCAACACAGATTCCCAACATTCTTTATCAGATTCGCTACATAAATGTGTTCCAACTACCTTGAGAACTAGAGGTAATCCATGACAAGCCCCTAAGAACTTTTCAACAAGCTCCTCAAATCCATCCTGGGGAGAAGCTTGTTTAAAAGGGTGCCAGCAAAAAAGTTGTCTGGCATATGATACATCAAGTGCTTTCATGTTATATATAGAGGTAGTGTCCCAAGATTTAAGGACATCATGTTCCCTTGTGGTAACAATGATGAGACTATTGCTTTCAAGTCTATCTTTTGAATGCATCAGAGCTTTCAATTGATCCACATGATCAACATCATCGAGAACAAGCAACACCCTAGCAGATCTCAAGTGCCTTGAAAGAGTTACCTTACCCTCCTCTTTATCGTATAATCCTATATCTTGGAAATCAAGATCGCTGATGATTTTTTCCTGCATCTCACACAACAGGCCTTTGGTCCATGCATCTCGAACATTAGGCACAAAACTGGACCATTTAAACAAAGAAGATTTTTTATTGTATAACTCCTTTGCAAGGGTGGTCTTGCCAGACCCACCCATACCCCAGATTCCAATAATTTGTACGCCCTGATAACCCTCAACAACAGATTGCATTGTCTTCATCTCAAAGTCTTCCACTATTTCTTTCATACCTACTAGATACTCTGCAACCTTAAATGACACACTTCTTGTTTTCTTCACTACAGTATTCACAATATCCTTCAGTTGCCTATCCTCATCGCTGAACAAGTAAAAGAAATTGAAAAATCAAAATACTGACAGGTTATTATGCCATGCCAAAGTTAAAACTACATATAAATGAAAAAGAATGCATATTTGTTAAAATAGGGAGACAGAATGTGTGGCACTTACTCTTCATTATTTATGACTTCACCAGTGTAAAATGAGATGTCGCGGAGTGCCTTCTTCCATTCCTCAAGTTTTTCCAGGTATCTACCCTTCTGTACATATTCGTTGAAGGCGTCAACATACTCTCCTTTCCCTTCGTGTACCCATCTGAGATCACTAGGATCTACATGGTAGAAAATAGGAATAACTGGGCCGCCAGTTTCAAGCATAAATGATAACTCCGCCAAACACCAGGGTGATTTTGCGTAACTTTGGGAGAAAATAGCTATATGGACCAAAGCGCTGCTCATTGCTGCTTTTAATGTTTGGGGAAACAAATCGCCATGTTCTAACTCTGGTTTATCCAAAAAAAACTGAGAGTTGCCTTTCAGTGAGCATGCCATAGAGAACACTAGCTACAGTGGATTTGACGTCTTCTCCTTGATGATTGATGAAAACATCGTAGGAAGGTTTTTTCATGAGTTCTGAGGGATGAGTAGCTGCATATGGTGTGCTTTCATCAAAAAAATCCATAATGTCAGCCTTTCTTTCACTTCCGGCGGAGATGGAAGTAGACGCCATAGAATCGGGTCGCAGTGAAAGGGGATGAAGAAAGTAAGGCAATGGAAGAAAGCTTAGTGTTGGGAAGGTGAAGGGCTAAGGGTGCGCTCCCATTGGGGGCTGCTTCCTCAAAAATCTCAGCGGGTGTTGCTGAGAAATTTTAGGAATTTTTTAAAGCTGACGGTCCCATGAACTTACTAGCACTGTTCAGCTTAAAATGTTAAGCTCCGAATTTTAAGGAAGCTGGTGATCCCCTGAAGTGTGGTCCAGCTTAAACATTAACCTCCGTAATTTAAGGAAGCTAGTGTTCTCATGAATTTTACTTTGAATAGTTTTAAATATAATTCATTTGACAATAAAAATAATCAATTGAAAACTACATGATGGTATTTGTTTAATCAATTTTTGAATATCTTCTATTTTATTTAATTTTTGAATATTTATTTTATGAATCTATTTTATTTTATGTAATTTTTATTTTTTTTATGAATCTATTTTATTTTATTCTCTATTTATTTTAGAAATTTAAATGAGTGTTTCCATAAATTCTCTATTTCTTTTGTAATTTATTCTTGCATAATTTCTCTATTTTAGAAACTTAAATGAGTGTTTGCATAAATTCTCTATTTCTTTTGTAGTTTTTTGTAATTTCTCTATGTCCAATATTATTGTATTATCAATCTTTTTTAGAAGTATTGTTCTTATAAATATATTGTTATCCTTAATATTATATTATCAATAATAAAATATTATTAATATTAATTTATTTATTATTATTGTTATATATTATTAATATATCTTTGAAAACTTATTTTACAAAATCAACAATTGTGCAATGTATAACAAAAAAAATACAATCTCCCAAAGAATTTAAAGGAATGGAAATAAAGTCATCATATCATTGTATTTCACACACAAATCCAATAATAATGTGAACAACTCAACAAGAAATAAATATTCTTAACCTTCACAAAACTTTCAACATTCAATGAATAGTTCATAGCATTCTACCTTTCATGAGATAGTACACAATTGAAGAAGGCAGATCTTTCTTAATTAATTCCAGCATAAATTTGATCTACTATCCACCTCTATTGAAGTGTTGATCAAATAGTAGTTATCTTCTATGTTATAGCCATGGAGACGTATGCTTGCATCTAAGTAACCTCATTTACAAAACCTTTATGCAATGCAAATTCTCTAAATTTGAGACAACGTTGGACCTCAAAAAGTTTCCATTAAAAGAAAGTGAACATGAAAATGTCACCTCCTAATGGTTAACTATTTATTGTGTTATGCGTAAGACCTATGAATATATATATATATATTTTCCTCTACATTTCTTCTTCCACATGTAAAGCATTGTATTGTATGTACAATCTATGGACATTATGTAAAAAACTTAGGGGTTGCTTTGAGGAGGCCCAAACTATAATAAGAAACTTTATAAAACCTTTTTGTAAGCATCATTAAGAAAATTGAGATCTTTATCTTGGCATACATTTTTCTATTATATCCATGTCAAAGAAATTGTGCATTACTAAAAAGGTTTGACAATATATGCACCCTCTAAACATTAAGGCTAAAAATATATCACTCTTAATTGGTTTCTTGACTACAGTGTTGCATCTTGTCAAGACTCTTGTATGAATTATATTCAGGTCAACAACTAATTCACATGCGTCTGTTATTATGTAAGCATATTGATTTGCAATTACAAAACAACAACGAACGATATGGTGATGTATTAGAGAGGGTGATAATCTACCGATGTTTCAAATTTACTTACTTTACTTGAGTTAAAATAATTTTAGATTACATAATTTTTGGCATCTCACCACAAACAATGGCATTTTGTGCTCTTCTCCAAAATACCATATAGCCCTGTCATTAAGAAAAAATGAATGGAGGCAGATAATCTTAGCAAGTACAATATAAACTTGCATTGCAGATAAGAATTGAATTTTTTTGACTCAACCCCTATAAGGTGACATATGTGTCAGAGCATAGATAAAGAAAATTAGTACTAATTTATTATTGCTCTGGAGACAATACTAGAGAAAAAATGGAGGTTCTCTTCCTTCTACGAGGTCATCTTGCTCTCTTCCATACAATAGTTGTAGCAACACTTTTTATCTTGTAGTAGTATAAAATTACATCATAGTGATAGATTAGCTGAATTTACAATTCTAACCAAGTTTGCTAGTAGTGACTCAACTTTTTTTCCAAGTAATAAAAAAATATAATAGTGGTGAATTTTTATGAGGCTCCGAGAAAAGAAAAAAGAACATAAACTTTCTCTTCCAAGTCTGATAGATGATTCTCCCTACATATCACAATAGAGTCGCTTGGAGTATTTGCCTTATTTGTTAAAGTAGAACAAGTTAAAGCTTTCCATGGCACTACATGGATAGATCTTGTTGAAGTGGCACAAAACTTACAGTTGTTGGTTAGAAATCTGAATGTTAGTCTTCCACCAGTGCATAAAAAGTACTCCAAGTTCTTTCTAGGTTCCTCCAACTTTAGCATGTACATGGGGTTACAAATGAGGAAGCATTAGGATTAATTATTGTAGAAGATGAAAACATAGAAAACTCAAATATGTGTGAGATAAAACTTTGAGTAATTCCCCATGTCATGAATGAGGTCATCACCGTTTTTCTCTACCAATTCTTGTTCCTATAGAATCTACTGTACTTTTGAAAAAATAATCTTTTCAAATAAAAACACAAATCAAAAGCCAAACATTGATAGAATATTTTATTAAAAGACTGTTAAAGATACATAGAGTTCCAAGTAGTGCAGGAAGCCACAGTACAAGCTATATGGGATGAACATCATGTGCAATTACAACCACTTGTGCATTTCCCTGACAATGTTTTCAGGGGCATTAAAGTAAATGATTGATTTACTTAGTAAATGAATGAGATATTTGTTATCATGACCACAATACAAGTTGCATTAGAGAGTACACGCTGCATGAGAGATAATCCATAAAGTACAAGTCCATGAAAGGACAATGCATAGTAAAAAACTAAAAGATAGTTTAAAGGATAGTAATTAATCACCATTTACAAAATTCATTAATGCTTCTCGAACATGTGTTGCAAATGGATCAACTAACTCATTGGTTGGCATATTTGTTCCATTATCTACAAAAGCAACATCGCATGGATCATCTTCACCTTGCACAACATCTAATGTCATATTATGCAATATACAACAAAAAATAATGGTTTTTGAAAGCACTTCCAAATTTGGATGCCACATTTTGGATTCCAAAATCCGCCACATTTTTTTAGCCTTCCAAATGCATGCTTTACCACAATACGTGTTGATGACAACTTAAAATTGTATTCCCTCTGACTACTTATTAGACCTCCGCTAAAAGGTGTAGTTAACCATTTCAACAATGGATACCCACCATCTCCAATAATATACTCTCTTATATTTAATGGGCCAATTGACACTAGTTGACCATTTAATCTCTGTCCACCTTCACACATTTTATGGAAAAAAGAATTCCATAGAAGTCTAGAATCATTTACTGAACCAGTCCAACAGTAAAAATGTCCATGAAATACATATTGCTATCAACAATTGCTTGTAATGACATATTGTAGTTATGATCATGACCATACCAATCAGTATAGCACTCATTAGGTGGAAGATGAAACTGAATGTGAGTTACATCTATAGCTCCACAACAATTTGGAAATCCTTGTTTTAGACGAAAACCTTCTTTTACATTCTCAAGTTTCATTTGATTACTAGGCCATTGGATATGACTTCGAAATCGAATATAAAAGATATTGATGAACTTATTTACAACTCTTACCACAGTTGACTTTCCACAACCAAACAATTCACTAATGTTAAGCATTGTCATCCCAGATGACAATCGTAAAATTGCAATGGCAACCTGTTTCTCTACTGGAAGGACTCTATTTTTAATAGTTGTAGCAAATGAATATGGTATTTCACCTTGTTTTAGATCATCATTCAAAATATCACAAATATTTTGAAATAATGCATATGGCAACCTAAAAATGCTGCGGAAACGTTCATCATCACATCTAACTTGAAAAATGTAATGGTTCCACCAATGCAAAGAGCATGGTTTCACATACCACTCCCCCTAAACCCTTCCTTCCCACTAAGAAATAGATAATGTTTTGACAATGTCACTTTCCACCTCAGAAGTTATTGTATGAAGTATTGTTTCCATGTCATCTAATTCCATATTTTGACAATTGTCTTATTTCAAATAACTCTATTCTTTGTCTCTTGTTTTTTGTTGTATGATGTTTGAGTTTTGAAGATCATTCCAAATTTGTAATGCTAATTGAATAATATTTGATGTAGTGGCAAGAAGGAATTTTAGCTTTTTAATTGAAGCAGAATTCATTATGCAATAATGATGTCCTCCCTGCAAAACCACAGAATAAAAAAAATCAAAACCATTACATGTGAAGCCTATAACAAAATATGCATGTACACCAATGAAAGCATCCTCAATCCACACACAAAAAATCAGTATCCAACTATTTACATTCTTCCTTTCTTGCTTCCCTTCAAATAGGGTCTATAAACTATAATATATATGAATTGAGGTCAAACTGGTACATAGCTAGTTGTCTTTTTATTTAACCGTTCCTCTTTGTTAATGAGTTTGACAACAAAACATTGAATGGACAATCAAGAATGGACAATGAATGACCTTCCACATTTGATAGGCCAAGAAGCAATCATTGGAGGGACAACATTGTGGTCAAAGGTCAGTGTAGATTATGAGTTAATATTGTGATTTTCAATACCATAAAGGCAGTAAGAGATATCACAGTCAAGATCAAAAAAGAGTTGAGAGGATGAGTCTAAAAGAGATGACAATACAAACCTAAGATGACAGTGGGTTCAATTTATATACAATATTGTGCATTAATGGCATGCACAATACAACCAGTCATAAAGCAATGCCAAGCTTATCCATGAAGACAGTGTTTAAAGAGACCATGACAGTTGAAAGCTAAAGGGAGAAATGGTAGGAGACATCAAAGGATAGTCATGGAAATCAAATATATTATAGTCATCAAAGGGCTTTCTTATATTGTCAAAGAATCAAGAAAAACCTGTAAAGTACTATAGAATGCTCCAAATCCATGTGATGGTCTCACAAGATGTTCAAGGGAAAATTATAGGGAATATTACCTTAAGTCACTATTTAAGGCCTTAGAAGACAGTCAGTAAATGCCTACTATGCACATTTTTTTACACGTATGATAGTGATTTCACAATGAGGAGGACAAAGCTAATAATATTTGAAGACAATCCTTAATGAAGATGACAGTTTTCATGCATGCAAAAAATGCCTAAATACAAAGATAGTAGACAATTTGAAAAGATTATTAAAGAGTGCAATTCTTTTGACAATTGCAAATAAACTAAGAGAGCATAAGTCTAATCAAAATAGGACAGTGATCTGCACACAACTAGTACAAGGATAGTTCCTTATTTGGTACGACAGTCTAAAGTTAAAGGCTCATGGAAAAAAGATTAGCATGAAATTCACATGGTAAGAAGATTAGGTGCAGTCACTTCATGAAGAGCGCAAAAGACTAGTGACACTATAGTCAGGGGGTGATGAAGAGAGTCTCTGGTACAAGAGTCACTACCCATGACAATTTGAATGTCTTTTGGGCTAAAATCAAGTAGAATGTGAAAGCCAGTATGGAGGTATAAGGAACAATGAGAACCAACAAGAAAGTGAAATCCAAAATGGAGGCTTGATAGATAATCAGAACCAATTAGAGGAAGTAAATACAACAAGCATTGGGTCTTCAATGTCAGAAGATAGGGCATCTATTTACATGGTTGGAGAGATCATGACTCCTCCACACCACCTTCTTCCAACAACAGCCAATTCAATTTCACAGTCCAATTCTATACATGGGTAGACTTGGAACTTTGATGATGATGCTGATAATGAATATGAGAGTCGAGCAAGTTCTATAGACTGAAAACTCCCATGTGAGTTCCATGCCTTGTGGAAGAAGGGAAAGGCCTAACCTCAAGAGGGAAGCCCAAGGGAAGAGGACGATAGATACTATAGATGATGATGACAGTGACAATCACAGTGATCATAGGACAAATAAGTACATCTTGTTTTCATGGGGATGTTATGACTCTATACATATAGGATTGATTTTTCAATTTCCATAATGCTTAGATTATTTTGGGCTATGTTGGGCTTGGAATTTTGTTTCATCATTTTGATTACTATCCCTAAAATTGTATAAGAAAAGGTCAAGTCATACAACTTTGCTTAGATGTTTACAACTTGTTTGTCATGGAAGTCAAAACTATTTATAGCAGTAGCATAGTTAATTTAAAAAGTGTTTCTTAGTTTTGTAATATATTTTTGAAATTTAATATTTGAAGATAGTGTTAAATTTTAAGGTTTAAATATGCTAGCTAATTTAGTATGAAAAGCAATTTTTTATGAAGGTTTAAAGTGGCTGCCAAATTTGAGGACAATAGCATTTAATTTGAAAGACTATGAGTACGATGACAAAGTTTACAACATTTATGGCAAAGTTTATGACAAAGCATGAATGATAGTTTCCATGAAGATGAATGTTTAGGGATAGCCAAGATTGTTGGTGACAATGCATAAAGGTATTGAAGGCTGTAATTATAGTGAGCAGAGGTGGAAGGCCTCATGCACCAAGGACAAGTCTTCTTGACAACGAAAAATACATGCATGTACAGTTATAGAGAAAAATAGTTATGAATGATATTTTCATGAAGACATGATAACATTTTGAAAGAAGTGATAGTACCATCATGACAGAGGGCAGTTACATGTATGATCAGCGGATTGTCACTATAAAAAGGAGGTATTGGTACATGCTTGACAATAGGGCAGTCATGAATGCACAATAACAAAATGTAATGACAACGAACACACTAATCTTCACAGTGGACAGTGTGATCTTGATAAAGGATGGTTAGAAGTAAGAAGTATGAAAACTAATGGAAACTTGAGAACTAGACACATTATCATAAAATGATAGTCCATCAAAGTTGTTAAAAATGTTCCCACAACCTTAAAGTGTTAAGTGGAGAGTAACAATGCCTTGAAGATAGTATAGTTGTATGCATGCATGGTAAACTCCTCAAGTTTTTATGTCAATATTCAAAGGATACTTATGACTGTCATAATGATAGCCAACACAATGAGTTAGTGAAAGAAAGTTACAGTGATGGCAAAGATGATAGTGGGGAGTTCACTCAAATGAAGCTAGGAAGAGCCATGGTTAGGACAGGTCAAAGAATGGGATACAAAGTGATTGAGACCTATCAAGAGGTCATTGCCATCATCTCCATGATAGCATATGGAGGTAGTTTTGGGATTTAATAAAATTATCTATGATAGTGGTATGAAACACAAAGAGCAGAGTAAACAGGATGACAATGTATTAAGCCTGGAAATGTAAGCAGAGGACGTGAGACCTTTGGCAAAGGGTAGAGATATGAAACTTGAGATAAAAGAAGCCTTAATGAAATAAAATGAGTGTTAAGGCTTGCACTTGGAGTTTTCCTATGCCTCCTAAAGTTTTTGACCATTTCAAACATCTCACATGCCCTATAAACATGTTTGTGGGAAATTATCACTAAGCAAAACAAGAATGAAAAACATTACACAGTTGTATTCATATACATAGAAAATAGTTAAAAGAGCATATTTAAACAGGGCATATTTAATACTTTTAACATGTAACAAGATATTGAAATCTTCCAAGCACACATGGGATCTTTTTGATCATTATTTGAAAAAGGAGACTTATAATTAAGGATAAAAATCATGAAAATCTCTGATTTGTTTTTGTGCCAATCAATATCATACAAGAAGTTTCTCAACAGGCACTGCATAGAAAATTTGTAACACTTTGCAGCCCATATAAAACTCTTATTCTGTTAGCCTATAGAATTTTTAGACTGTTATACTAAATTATGATAAATTCATTTTATCAGTCATTACAAACCAATTAAGATTCCCAAAACAATTAAACCCATGTGAATACAAATACAATAGTATCAAATTGAGCCATTAATCTTTTAAAATATATATTCAAAAGAGCTGATCAACATTGGTGAATGTAATAAGACAAATTTATTTAATTGTCATACAAAGTTTGACTTAACAACATTGTTGAATCTAATAAGACAAATCCAACAGTATCAAACTGTTTTTAACATAGTTATTAAATTGTCATACAAAGTTTCACTTAACAACACACAAACATTGACCAAATCATTTTTCATTTGAAAATGATTCAGAAATCTTAATCATTGCTTGGCCAATGGAATTTAGAGCAGCAACCAAGCTCGTTTGAACATTGGCCTTTTGCTCTTCCAACTTGAACATTTTTTCATCACATAATTTTTGATCACTTAACTGCATTTCCATTAAAGCATAATCTTTTTCATGGCATTTCATGCATCCCTCCTCAACAATCTGCAATGTAGAAACAACTAATTTGTTGTTTTCAATAATAGTGTCCTTCATAGCTATAGTTTTGAATGTTGATTTCCTCTTTTTACCAGTGTATCCTTTTTCTCTTTCACTGTCAGTGTTTTGTGAGCCTTGACTTGTTGCATTCACCGTATCAAATTCACCAACATTTTCATTTGGAGACGGAATTTTCTAACTAAATGTATAATTTATGTTTGAAGTATCAATGCTAATATTCCCAGGATCAATTGCTCTATCAGTCCCAAGTTTGATCTGCATTGCATCCATCAATTCAATAGGAAAGTTTGGTGGAAGCTTTTTATTAGCCCTCTCTCCGCTAGTCATAATCCAATAGCTATCATGGCCAGAGGGAATATGTGACTCATAATCTTTGATCCTTTTATATTCTGGCAAAATATGATCCCATCAATCTCGACATTGGTTTGTTGTCTGAAGGACACCATGACGAGAACAATACTCTTGAACTAGTTTCCACTTTTCAACAGAAGTTGTTTTTTTCATTTCTCCACCACTAAATACTGCATCTTTCTCAATGTTTTTTGCTTCAATGAGGACCATGGTGTCTGAAATACTCCAACATGCCCTTCCCTTATGTGATGGAGGAACCAAAGGTAGTTTATCTTGTCCATCTGATTGTTTGGATGGTTGGTGAACTTCAGTGGGAGAAAAAACATTAGGATAAGACTCAAATGGAGTAGAGTTGAATGTTTCTTCATTTTCTCTATTTGTACATGGAGGAAAATCAGGTATGACTGGTTCATTGGTTGTTTGCGTACTTGGGAAAAAATCAAAGAGGTCATCATCTAGCGAGTATATATCTTCATATTCTACGTCATTTTGTGATAGCATTGCACTGAACCTCCTAAAACCAATCTTTGTTGGAATTGGATAGTGCACATTCCTATCCATGTTAATGTAACAAAAAACTAGTTCCTCACAAACTGCAGTAAAAATATACATTCAAAAGTTAAAATAGTATGTTGAGGGAGACAAGTACAACACTAATAGAGAAGCAAAAGCATTATGATACAAAATAGGTAAAGGCACATGGGAAGGAAAATTGTACAGAAGATTCAGAAATGGGAGATAAGAGAACATGAAAAAAAACATGTCAGCTAATATCCATGAGCTTTCAAGAATGGAGTGGTGCAGAAGAACACCTAGGCTAACCTCCATAGTTAAGATATTTTGGGCTTGTATCTGAAATTGGCCAAGTCAGAGTAGTGTGTGTGGGTTTTAGACCTTAGAAGGTCATTGCAATGTGGGCTAGGTGAGTTAGTCATTCGGACTAAGGTTACCAAAATTAGTCATTGTTAGTAGCTTTTAAATTGCTTAGTCTTTTGGAGCTTAAAGGTTGGTTTAGAGTCTTAAATGTGTTCTAAACACATGCCTGATGTTAGAAAGATGCCATGAGGCCATTAATGGAGTTGGTTACTCGAGATATAGGAGATAGAGGTCCTAAGAATCGGGAAGATGGCATAATGACAAAGTTGCCAAATGTTGTTACAAAGTTGTCATGACAACATTTGCCATTATGGAAAATGTTGCATGCAACTCGGTTACATAGGATCCCCTAAAAGATAGGAGTGGGAGATCGACCAACATACCCTAAAAACATGGTGAATGGGATCTAATGTTATGGAAGGATTTGTTTTTGTAACAAGTGGGTGTAATGAGAAGATAGCTCTGCAACTCTATTTTCGGAAGAACCCGAGCATTTCATTGTGATAGTGTGATTACATGGTTTGACACTTGGAGATTAGTTTTGGATTTGAATAGTGTAGGATGTTTTAAGACTTTTATTTTTAGTGTGTTAGTGGTTTTGAGTTAGTGTTCTAATTGTAGGAAAATAAGTTTGAATTAGACAGTGTGCTGGTTCTTTTTAGACTGTTTTTGCTTTCATGGCTCTCACTTGAGATTCAGTCCTTGAAACTTCGAAAAGGAGGATGAATCTTTGAGTGGAGCCATTGTACATAATGTATATAGTGGTAGGAGACTAGGGAAGCAAGGTTACTATTTTAAATTTCAAGCTCTAGGCGAGTTAGGAGAGCCCGGTTAGAGGTTTGACAATGATGAATGAAAGATTTCATGCAGGGGATTGAAGTACAATACGGAACAAGTACAGTTCCAGGTAGGGTTTAGACATATCCTAACATGCTAGAAGGATTGAGTTTCTATCAATCCATTAGACTAAGTTTTGAGTGAGAAATCAGTGAGGTCCTAGTAAATAGGTCTTTTAGCCTATTTGGCCTAGATTGTAGGAAGCCAGTGTACGGAGGCCATTAGGCTCCAAAGCCTTCATAATCCTTCACAAAATCAAAAAGGGCATCTGAATGTGGGATTAGATTTTCAACTTGTTTGGAAATTTTTGCAAGAAGTGGAAAAAAGGTCTCTGGTAAAGACTACAAGGGAAATAGGCCGAATTAGGCCTCCTTATGGTGAAATCTTGAACTTGATAAAGAAGGGCTTGAAGATCCTTCTCAATGGATCCAAATGAGAGCAAATGGAATGTGTCCATGATGATAGACACCCCTACAATGAATTGCATGAATGGTGAACAGTTGGCACTTAGAGCTTTCTAAGTGAGGGTACAAACAGTGAAGAAACTACATGGTGTTAGTCCTTCAAGGTGAAGCACAAGGTGTGAGACTCTTGGAGAAGAGTTGTATTAGGAATTAGTTAATCATCTAAGCCTAATAAGGACCTAGAAGAAATTAGGTTCCTAGAAGAAGATGAGGAAGGGTCTTCTTAGCTAGCTATGCAAGCAAGCCTTGGAACTCTTACATCATATTGGTATCAGAGCAAAGTTTGATTAGGCTTTTGGTTGATGTTGCAACCCACTGAATCAATAGGAGAGAATACACCAGTGGAAGATAAAACCATGGTGACTAATGCTGAGTTAGCCAAGAAGGTAGAAGAACAAGAAGAGGATAACAAGTTACTGAGAGAAAGATTGGCTTGAATGGAGCAACTCTTGGATGAAGTCCAAGAAAAGGTAGACAAGGTAAAGGATAAAATGGATCAGAAGGAAGAGAAAGAAGCCATAGAAAAGGAGTTGAAATTGGAAGAGGAAGCTCCAACCCCTGACCCTATTATTCTTGAATAACCCTTCTTGAAGGCACTAAGGGCTTTAAGTGGCAAAGCTTTGGAGGGTGCACCACTTTTCAATGGACAAATGGATCCTGATGCAGTCCTAGACTGGATTGACAGTATAGAGAATCACTTTGAATGTGATGGTATATCAAAATCCCAAAAATTAAAGGTGGCCAAAGCTAGGTTGAGAGGTTCAACACTCACCTGGTGGAAAGTTGTTCAGGCCGAAAGAGAGAAGGAGGGAAAGAGTCCTATAGTTACATGGAAGGGCATGGTAACTAAAGTAAATAGACCTACCTACCTGATGACTATGAAGTCCAGTTGCATAGGAGGAGACACAATCTTAGACAAACCTCCAAGAGCAAACCTCCAAGAGTAGAGGTAAAGGAAAAGATAGTAGAGGACAAAGAGGTGGCTATGGTGGAAGGAGTTCAAAATCAAGGGCTCAAGGAGAAGTTAAGTACATTGAGCAGCAAGAAGGAAGCTCTAGTAGAGGTGGTAGAGGAAGAGGCTCTAACTTTAGAGGAAGAAGTGGTGGACAAGGAAGAGGCAATTACTTTTCCAATATGAAGTGTTATCACTGCAATCAAATGGGACACCTTGCCTATAGGTGTGCAGAGAAGGGTAGTACTTCTCAAGGAGGTGATAAGAGAACTAATCTAGTTCATGATGAGATAAATGCAGCAGAGAAACATTCTGAGGTACCATTAAATTCAGAGGAAGGTAAGAACCTCATGATGAGGAGAACTTTGATCAAAGAGTCGGTTAAGGAGGAACCAAGCCAAAGGAGGTCCCTGTTTAGGATAAAGTTCAAAATGATGGGGAAAGTATGTAGATTCATCATTGACTCAGGGTCTACTGACAATATTGTGTTAGAGGAAGCAGTTAGCAAGCTAAAGTTGACAAGGATACCCCACACTAATCCTTACAAGGTCACATGGCTAAATAAAGGCCAACATGTGTTAGTAAATGAACAAGCATGCGTGGAGTTCTCAATTGGAAGGTACAAGGACAAATTTTTGTGTGATGTGTTACCTATGGATGCATGTCACTTGCTCCTAGGTAGACCATGGCAATTTGACTGCCAAGCTATGCATGATGGAGTAAAGAACTCCTATTCTTTCAAGAAGGACAATGTGACTTTCAAAATTCAGTCACTAATAGAGGATGTAGAGGTGAAGATAGGAGGTCCTAATCTGCTCATGGTTGGTGAAAAAGAGTTCTTAGAAGCCATGGAAGAGAGTGAAGGAGTTGGCTTTGCATTAGTGTTAAGACCAAAAGAGGTGGATGAAAGCAAGGTAGCCAAGAAACCAAAATTACCTAAGGAGATACAAAGCATGCTGCAGACTTATGAAGGTACAATAAGTGATGGAAAACCATCAACCTTACCCCCTAAAAGAGCCATAAGTCATAGGATAGACTTGATACCAGGAGCTACCCTACCAAATAAGGCAGCCTACAAGATGACCCCTCAACAAATTGAGGAAATAGCTAGACAAATTCAAGAACTCCTAAACCAAGGTCTCATTAAAAAGAGCATTAGTCCATGTGCCATACCCATTGTCCTTACACCTAAGAAAGGAGGAACTTGGAGACTTTGTACTGAGTCAAGGGCTATAAATAGGATAACCATTAGATATAGGTTCCCTATCCCTAGGATTGAAGACCTAATGGATTGTATAGGTGAAGCTAAGTACTATAGCAAGATAGACTTGAAGAGTGGCTATCACCAAATAAGAATACATGAAGGAGATGAGTTGAAAATAACCTTCAAAACCAATGAAGGTTTGTATGAATGGCTTGTCATGCCATTTGGACTATCCAATGCCCCCTCCACATTCATGAGGCTCATGAATGAAGTCCTCAAAGACTACATTGGAAAGTTTGTAGTGGTATATCTAGATGATATATTGATTTATAGTAAGACAAAAGGTGAGCATCTAATACACCTTGAGACTATTTTTAAGAAGCTGCATGATGAGAAGTTGATGATCAACTTGGAGAAGTATGAGTTCATCAAGATAGAGCTAGTGTACCTTGGATTTTTTCTATCACATGGCAATCTGAAAATGGACAAGAGAAAAGTGGAAGCCATCATAAATTGGCCTACTCCAAGGACACCAACAAAGGTAAGAAGTTTTCATGGCCTTGCTCAATACTATAGGAAGTTCATAAGACAATTTAGTGCTATTTGTGCTCCTATGTTGGATACCATTAAAGGAGGTACGAAGACTAGATTTATATGGAATGAGAAAGCTAACAAAATTTTTGAGTTGTTGAAGGAAAAGATAGCTACCCAACCTGTTTTAGTGTTGCCAAGCTTTGAGAAGCTATTCACCATTGAGTGTGATGCAAGCAATGTGGCTATTGGAGCTGTTCTAAGTTAAGAGGGTAGACCAGTGGCTTTTCATTCAAAAAAGTTAAGTGAAGCCAAGAAGAAGTATTCTTCTTATGACCTTGAGATGTATGCATTAGTTCAGGCTTTAAGGAAATGGAGGCACTACTTGCTTCCCAAGGAGTTCATAGTGTATTCAAACAACCAAGCACTTAGTTTCCTAAATTCACAAGAGAAATTGAGCCACAAGCACATGAAGTGGGTTGAATACCTGCAAGCTTACACTTTTAATAACAAGCACAAGAAAGGAGTACTCAACAAGGTGGCAGATGCCTTGAGTAGAAGAGCTCTTACCATCCAAGAGATTCAGTTGAAGAGCATGGGAATAGATCATTTCAAGGATCTATATGCAGATGATGAAGATTTTGCAGACATTTATAAGGTATGTGCTGAATACAAGAATCATTTTCATAGTAGATATGCTGAATATACTTTGTAAAGTGATCTCTTGTTTAAGGGGAATTAGTTATTTGTCCCTAGAGGCTCCATTAGAGAGAATTTGATACAAGAAAAGCATAATGGTGCATTGAGTGGTCACTTTGGGATCATGAAGACTCAAGAACTTGTTCAAAGGTTCTATTATTGGCCAAGGATGAATCTAGATGTTAGGAGGTATGTGGAAAGTTGTATAGTATTTCAAAAGGCCAAGGGCACTTCTTCAAATGCAGGCCTATATCAACCACTGCCTATTCCTACTAGGCCATGGGAATGCTTGAGTATGGATTTTGTTGTTGGGTTACCTAAGACAAAACAAGGCATGGATAGTGTTTATGTAGTTGTGGATAGATTCAGCAAGATGGCTCACTTTATGCCATGCAAGACCAGTAATGATGCCAACCAAATAGCCTCTCTTTTCTTCAAGGAGATAGTAAGAATTCATGGGTTACCTATGAGCATAGTGTCAGATAGAGACACCAAGTTTATGAGTCATTTTTGGAAGACTCTTTGGCAGAGATTGGGTGCTAATTTATCTTTTGGATCTGCATACCATCCCCAAACTGATGGTCAGACCAAGGTTGTAAATAGAAGCCTTGGAAATATATTAAGGTGCTTGACCAAGGAGTATGGTCAACAATGGGATCAGTTGATTGGGCAAGCTGAATATGCCTATAATGACACTGTGAACAGGTCAACAGGGAAGAGTCCCTTTGAGATAGTCTATGGTCTACATCCTAGAGGAGTCTATGAGCTAAGAGATTTAAAAGATGGAGTTAAGGGAAGTGGATATGCTGATGATTTTGCCTATGCAATGCAGGAGATTCATGACACAGTCAGGAAGACATTGACTGAGAACACTATGAAGCACAAGACCAAGGTGGATGAGCATAGAAGATAAGTTCAGTTTAATGTGGGAGACTTGGTGATGATACATCTAAATAAGTCTAGACTACTGAAGGGAGTCCCCCACAAGTTACAGATGAGGAGGATAGGTCCCTATCCTATCTTGGAAAAGTATGGGAATAATGCTTTTAGAGTGGAGCTACCGAAAGACAGTGGACTGTCCCCTGTCTTCAACATTGCAGATCTGGTTCATTACAAAGGACCACCACCAGACATGGATCAAAACCTCAATGAAGTCATCCATGATGTGGAAGAGCTCAGACTACCTTCTGCTACAGTCAAGTAAGCTGACAGTATACTGGATACTAGAGTCTACAAGAAGACTAGAACCAAGGAATACAAAGAGCATCTGATCAAGAGGCATGGACAAACTGATGTTGATGCACTGTGGATCAAAGAATCAGAGTTTAAGAAGATGGGAATTGATCCTACTTTACTCAATCCAAGGGTGGATTGAACTCTTTTGTTTTGGGGAGGATGGTGCAGGAGCACACCTAGGCTAACCTTGATAGTTAAGATATTTTGGGCTTGTATCTGACATTGGCCAAGTTAGAGTAGTGTGTGTGGGTTTTAGACCTTAGAAGGTCATTGCAATGTGGGCTAGGTGAGTTAGTCATTAGGACTAAGGTCACCAAAATTAGTCATTGTTAGTAGCTTTTAAATTGCTTAGTCTTTTGGAGCTTAAAGGTTGGTTTAGAGTCTTAAATGTGTTCTAAACACATGCCTGATGTTAGAAAGATGCCATGAGGCCATTAATGGAGTTGGTTACTCGAGATATAGGAGATAGAGGTCCTAAGAATCAGGAAGATGGCATAATGACAAAGTTGCCAAATGCTTTTACAAAGTTGTCATGACAACATTTGCCATTATGGAAAATGTTGCATGCAACTCGGTTACATAGGATCTCCTAAAAGATAGGAGTGGAAGATTGACCAACATACCCTAAAAACATGGTGAATGGGATCGAATGTTATGGAAGGATTTGTTTTTGTAACAAGTGGGTGTAATGAGAAGATAGCTCTGCAACTCTATTTTGGGAAGAACCCGAGCATTTCATTGTGATAGTGTGATTACATGGTTTGACACTTGGAGATTAGTTTTGGATTTGAATAGTGTAGGATGTTTTAAGACTTTTCTTTTCAGTGTGTTAGTGGTTTTGAGTTAGTCTTCTAATTGTAGGAAAATAAGTTTGAATTAGACAGTGTGCTGATTCTTTTTAGACTGTTTTTGCTTTCATGGCTTTCACTTGAGATTCAGTCCTTGAAACTTCGAAAAGGAGGATGAATCTTTGAGTGGAGCCATTGTACATAATGTATATAGTGGTAGGAGACCAGGGAGCAAGGTTACTATTTTAAATGCCAAGCTCTAGGCGAGTTAGGAGAGCCTGGTTAGAGGTTTGACAATGATGAATGAAAGATTTCATGTAGGGGATTGAAGTACAGTACAAAAAAAGTACAGTTCCAGGTAGGGTTTAGATATATCCTAACATGCTAGTAGGATTGAGTTTCTATCAATCCATTAGACTAAGTTTTGAGTGAGAAATCAGTGAGGTCCTAGTAAATAGGTCTTTTAGCCTATTTGGCCTAGATTGTAGGAAGCCAGTGTACGGAGGCCATCAGGCTCCAAAGCCTTCAGAGTCCTTCACAAAATCCAAAAGGGTATCCGAATGTGGGATTAGATTTTCAACTTGTTTGGAAAGTTTTGCAAGAAGTGGAAAAAAGGTCTCTGGTAAAGACTACAAAGGAAATAGGCCAAATTAAGCCTCCTCATGGTGAAATCTTGAACCCGATAAAGAAAGGCTTGAAGATCCTTCTCAATGTATCCAAATGAGAGCAAATGGAATGTGTCAATGATGATACACCCCTGCAATGAATTTCATGAATGGTGAACAGTTGGCACTTAGAGCTTTCTAAGTGAGGGTACAAACAGTGAAGAAACTACATGGTGTTAGTCCTTCAAGGTGAAGCACAAGGTGTGAGACTCTTGGAGAAGAGTTGGATTAGGACTTAGTTAATCATCTAAGCCTAACAAGGACCTAGAAGAAATTAGGTTCCTAGAAGAAGATGAGGAAGGGTCTTTTTAGCTAGTTGTGCAAGTAAGCCTTGGAACTCTTACATCATGGAGCTACTAAAATCTTATCATTCCAATGAATCATGTTACATGAATTGCGAAAATGAGTAAGTCTTTCCAAATACCATACCCTCTATAGGTGGTAAGCTGGTAAAGTTAATTTTTTTGTCCAAAAGATTGACAGGGCAAATACCTTCTACTATATCCCTCTATTCTTAAAACGTTTATTGTTGCAGATTTTTGGGTGTTAGTGGAGTCAGGGTTCCAGTAAGAATAAATGGCAAAAACTACAAATACCTTCTATAAGATATTACGTTTTATTCGCTTCCTATCCAATTCTAAGCCCTCTCATTTTCCTTAGGTTGGCCCTATGCTTCATAGTTTTACATATATAAATGTGGCCAATGGCTCGAGTTTAGTAAATGATTAATCTGTCTTTATACAGTGAAATGTTTTTGAATTTTCAATTGGCGTCGCTTTCAATCAAGAATACTAGCACCGAGGGAAATATTTGTAGCTAAAAATCCATGGCTAAGTGAGTTTACCAGTAGATGAATGGTGTAAAGCAAAATAAACAAAGGTTTTAATACCCTAAATATTCAAATGAAAAAATATATGCTAAAGATTCAAATAAAAAAATACACGGTAAAGATTCAAATTGCCATACCTCTTTCTGTTTCTGCTTTGCTCTATTCAACGCTTGGTTCTATTGTTGGAAGGTTTCCGCTGCTCTGTTCCAGGCTATGCAGTGTGGATGGAGTGCACGAAATGCATTGTAAAACATTGAGGATGAAAAACTTGTAAATGCACAACATTTCACCGCAATTTCATTCTGGCGGGAATCTGAAAACTTGAGTTTGATAATCGACAACTGCAGAGAAATTTGCTAAATTGTAGGGGCGAGCTCCAGCCCCACCCAATTTCCACCCCTCAAGTTTGTAGCCCTAAAACATAGCAACAGCTATTTTTTAGGGGCAGATTCCATTTAATCCTATAGCAATGTTTTTTTTAATCCATGGGACCTCCTGTTCCTTCAAAATAGACCCTGCAACCCCCCATGGGACCCCACCCTAAGTTATTTTTAAAATGGAGTATGCAGGTTACAAAGATAAGAATGACCAAAGCAAGAAGAAGGCAAAGCACTTTGTCTGGGTAAGAGAAGAGGGCAACGGTGATGGAGAGAGGAAATGAGGCAAAGCACAGTGATTTGCAGAAGAAAAAATGAAAGGCAAAGATTGAGTGGTTGCTCTACGTACAAAACCGCGTGAAAGAATCATGTGAGAGGTGGGGTCACCTTCATGTGGAAGATAGCAGAGCCATGTGATACTTATCACACGGTACTATAGAATACTTTTTCTAGTGAAAAAAAAGAAATTGAAGGAAAGATATTGCTATCTTTTTTTTTTTTTTTTTTGATGAATTAGGTAGATATCTATATTAATATAAAGATAAAAATACAAAATTCACAATAAAAGGGCCGGTGGTGAAAAGGCACACCCCGAATGCCACATGGGCAGAGCCCAGAAAAGCCAAAATAGCAGTCACATGGGCCTAGCCCAAAAGTCTAATAACAAAAAATAAAACTAAGCGGCCAATGCAGTGCCAGTAGAGCCTAGAGGATCCCTATCATCCATATTTTTCCCCCATACATCAGTGGGGTTTGGAGTGATGTCGGGAGGAGCACCCCAACCATCATCAACTTTATCTTTATTTTTTCCTTCTTCTTCTCGTCGAGGCGAGATTGCAAGAGCCAGCCGCAGAAAACTTTTGTCACTGGTAGGCTAGCCAAAGCCAGAAGTAGGCAGAGCATCAGAGGGCCACCCAAAAACACCACCACTCCCCATAGCACCACTGGAGTGCCAACCCTAACTGGGACGCGTCGAAGGAGTGCTTTTGAGTATTATGCATATAAATTGTCCATGAGTGTGAAATTCAATTACATTTAAACATAATAAAAAAATATTCTTAATTCTTAATTTTTTTAGTTTTAAATAATTTTTATTTAATTTTTATTAATTTTAATGTTATGTGTTAATATTTAAAAAATTAATTTTAATGAATAAATAATAGAAAATAGAAGAATATGGGAAGTGATTTCATAAAAAATAAAATTAGGGTCTATTTTTATATAATAAGAGGTCTTACGAATAAATGAAAGCTATTTTATCATAAATTATAATCTTATATTCAAAAATTGGAGCACTCTCTTATTTAAGTTCTCAAATAAATATTTAGTAGAAAATAAAATTAAAGGTAGAAAAAAAAGGCAATATTATTTATTTTCACTTGATTTCCAAATATACTTATTAAAAATGACAAATAAATAAAATTAGATGAAATCAAATGACACATCAAATATGAAGTACAAAAATTACATTGTATACATTTAAGATTAAGTTCTAAATAAATCGTCTAAATTAAAAAAGAAATTTCGAAGAAATCATTTCACACTACATAATTGATTATAACTCACATAATAAATTATACAATAATAAGATATTAAACATAAGATACATAGCAACAAAAATAACCATAGCCTTATATTTCTTACCATATTCAATATAATATCACTTTCCTAAGAAATTTTTACCACAGCCAATAAATACTATTATGGTAGCATGGTTTTATGATTGTAAATGCAACCATGTTATTCAACTTGGGACCATAAAGATTTTAAGGGTGAAATTTTTGCTAGACTTCTAATAATTTGTATGTTTAACCTTTTATAAAACAAGCATTACTCTCTTGGGCATTGTGTATCAACTTTTAAATTTTATGTACACGGTCAATCATTGGACATTCTATCTTCCCTTTCTTATTGTGACATATCGCAACTTTTCATGCATTGGATAATTTTGTTATTCATAGAATTCACCTCGTAGTTTTCCCTTGTTGCTTCTCTTCATAGTTTTCATTTATTTATAGATTCAATCAATCTTTTTATTTTCCAAGTTCTCAAGAGTGCAGCATATGTTCATTCCTCAACCATTCACTTCCATGAAATTTATTTTGGTCAAGACTATGATTATTTGGTGAAGTTTTGTTCATTTTTTAAAATATAAAAGGTTTGTAAGGTCTTAAAAAGATCGTTGTTTTTTAAATTATAAAAGAAAATATTAAACTTCAATAATTATCAATGAATGGTGCTAAGTGGACCATTCATTATCATGAGAGATGGGTTCTTGTGAACCACTACTCATGAATCATGGGTCAATGAGTTTGACTCGAAGACTACATGGTTGAATCCTGATGGCAATATCATAATTTCAACATTGTTTTCTCTCATCTACATTTTTCTTATGGATTCACATAATGGCACCATGTTTCAAGATTCAAATATTTATTATTATTATTATTATTTTGATCTTCTTATCTTAATTTCTACTTGGGAGCATAGACTAAGCAGAATCCATATAAGGTCCCACAAATGATCACAGTAGCCCAAATACAACAGTTATGCAGGTCACTCCCGGAAGCAATCACGTGTTTAGCAAACCAAGGGGCAAGACCAAGGACAACACCACCATAGCCATCAAAGTGATTGGTGTGGAAAAAGAGGGCATCCGACCAAATGGAAGCAAGAGTGACTTTTAAATGAACAATACTAACTTTTACCTCTTGAAGCATGATTACATCAGAGTGATGAAGTTGGATAGAATTCCTCACATGATATTTCCAAGAGGGGATTGTTAGACCCCTAACATTCCAAGATTGGATATTGCAGTTCATTGGGAAAAGTCTGGAAGAGTTTCCCCGTCCACCAAGAGCATGTTAAACTGATTTTCTGATAGACAAGCTTGAAGGGCCAATAGGAGAGATGAATTAGATCTTTCACGAGAGGAAGATTGAGAGCGAGATCGAACCCACAAGGGGGGTTTGTTGCGGGGGGGGGAGGGGGTAACTCAAAACAACAAGAAGTAGAAGTAGGATGAGATTCTTTATGTCTCTTAATTGCCCTTAAGTTTCCACCAAGAGCCACATCTTTAAAAGAGGGGGAGCTAAGAGGTGAGGAAGAGGAGGAGGGGGTGTAAAGTTGTGGGAGGTTAGAAGTGGGTGGGTAGGCAGACTTGGAAGGTGTTGGAGAAGAAGTTTTAAGGGTAGAAGGGGGCTCAAGAGAAACAATATTAGAAGGAGGATTGGTAGGGCAAGGATCAGTGGAAGACGAAGGCACAAAACGAGGTTTACGATAAGGGCAGTCTCGAATAAGATGTCCTTCTCAGTGACAGTAGACACATGCATTAGGTTTGTTGAGGTAGGAAATACGTTGGTCAATCTAGAACCCTAGACCTACAAGCTTGATGGTTTCTGGAAGGGGTTGGGTGAGGTCCATTTTGATGCAAGCCCGAGGTTGAAAATGAAGGCTGGACCATTTATCAGTGTTCTGTTTGCACCATAAAACCTTACTCAATTGAAAGGCTATATCATTCATGAAAGGGCAGAATGCTAGATTCAAGAAAAGAGAACTCGACCCACATTAGATATTTTGATTTGGAAATGCCCTCGGGATGAAAGTCATGGTCTAAGACCTGGACATAGAAAGTTTGCTCATAGATTATCCACGATCCATATTACAGAACAGCATGGACATGTTCTAGATCAACAAATATGTAGACAACATAGCCTCTACCCAGACCCCTAAAAATCCAACCCTTAAGTTCCCAGGTGTTACTTGTTCATTTAAAAAAATCTTGTTCTGAAAGGTACTCCTCTAAGAAAAAAAAGTATCACTGTTTTGGGTTTACAGTCAGAAATCACGTCAATCGGGCAGTTCGAAAGAAATGACTTTACCTTCAGAGTTGCCACCGGGAAGGGTCGAGACATTTGGGTTTTGGACATTTTTGGCTGAAATGTCTTCACTCTAAACAGGCGTCCCCACCAGGCAGAGATGAATTCGTCTGAATGGGGAGCTTGTCGTTATTCTCAATGTCGGGCAGAATCTCCAAATTGTCAATCTCATTGCTTGCAGAAATAAGTTCCTTGGTCTCGTCGTTTTCCATTGTTCCACGTTCCCTGCCCCTTTTTTTCATAGTGGAAGCCTTGGGATTCAGCGCACGGGATTCTGTTTCACCTGACTGGGCAGCTTGTGGGGCCTTAGAACGGGCAATTTTGGTAAGATGCAGGAAAACGCTGGAGGGGTCTCAGTTGTTAGGGGAGAGGATCTATTAGTTGTGCACCCTAATTTTGCGTTTCTCAAAATCTTATGTGGAAATTTCAAATCACTCCAAAATTTTTAGAGCAACTTACATGGCAAGTCCCCTGCTTATAACTTTCGTTTCAGAGTAACATCATCAAATATGATGCCACATCAGCGTGTTTTTTGTCAAGGTGTCCAAAAAGGTCAAAAAAAAAAGTGCTACCAATACTTGTGCATTCACATCATGAGTGGTTGAGCATTGATGTGGCATCACATGATTGGTTGCTTTTTAGATCAAAAGGATACATTTTGTTTAAGCTAGGGTACTTATGTCACAACTATTGGCATTATATAAACAACTACTATCACAACTATTGGGCATTATATTAACAACTACTATCACAACTATTGAAACATGCTCAACTAATGGGTCCTCTCCCTTATAACAAATATACGCGTTGTGTGGAATTGTTCCGCTTTGTGGTGGACGGCCCTTTCATGGAATTAATATCTTATTTTAAAAGTATAATATCAAAATTTCAAGATTTTACAATTTATTATATATTTAAAAATAATATTTAAAAGGTATTTATAGGAATTTATCTTTGGGTTGATTTAAATATAATATATTATAAAGTAGTAGCAAACTCATAATAAATTAATTATTCTAATGAGAGAAAAAAAATCATCAAAAATTAGGCAATAATTTTTTTTATAAAGAATTAAAGAAGAGGTGGGAAAAATCATGTGTATATTTTATGGAATTTATATGGTGTAGCACTATTTGGATATAGAACAATAAGTTGATTAAAAAAAGTTTTAAGTCGAATAGATTGTGATGCGAACAATCACAAATACTTTGAGTTGGTGAAGGGGGAGATTCATCACCTCTCTTTTGAAGTAACATGAAAATGGGTATCTAGTGCTCATAATTTCTCACTATTACAAAAAAATTTAATTTCTACTTGATCAAAGATAGTTCAATAGCAACTCAAATAAAAATCAACATGTAATGTAAACATTTTAATTTACTAATTTTGAATTGAAATAAATATCGTGTATAAAAAAGTCAAGTTTTATATTTTACTTATTCCAGAAGATTTTTGTATTCACCTTTACTCACTCTAAAAAAGTAATTATTTTGGACATTCAAATATATCATGGTTGTGTGACATTCAAAACCAAACATAAGGTACATGATAAAATTATACAAACTATCATCACCATTTTTAAAACCAAAAACATTTATAAATTAAAGATGGTATAGGATGAAAAAATGTTGAAATTTTTTTTATTATTTTATAAAAAAGAAAGATGGTACAATTAATACTTTGATACTTAAAATTGGATTGTTTTAGGTACAAAAGTATTTTTTAAACTAATTTTTAAATTATATTTTTTTCCTTTTAATAATTTCATTCACTATTCAAAAATAGTCATGAGAAAATTTTGATATAAAAATGATCTTATGATTAAATCCACTCTTTATTTTTAAGCTAAAGTTTTATAGAGGAGGACTTCTTGAAATATCTATTAATTAAAATATAGAAATTATTAATAATTTGTAGCAGGAACTAAAAGGAAAGAGGTTAATTAAAATTATTTTGTGACAATAGATTCTAAAGCTTTAGATCTTACACTAGTGATATGAAGAAGCTTTTGGGATCAAATGTAATGTATTTTGGAATATTAGGGTTTATTTATTTTCTAGAGTATGTAAATAAATTGCATAAAATACATTATGATCATTTTAATTGAGTTGATTAATAATTTTATTGTGAGGGCATGCATCTTTGTTTATGAGAAATTACGGATCATAATTTAAAAATAATTTTTTTGGGTCCAAATCATATCTTTTTCTAGTGCATGTACACCACTTACGTTTGAGAAGAAAGATTTTATTTTTTCTATCCAAAAGTTCAATTTTGGAATAACTATATGATAAAAGATGTATTTTTAGCACAATTTAATAAATTAGTTATATGAAATATTTATGTTTTTATTTTTTCAACTATCAAATATTATTGGGTGACATTTATGTTGCATTTGATTGTTAGAACCCAAGGGTCAAAATGGAGTTTGGAGAATCCACTAGAGGTATGGAGGATCATTGTCATCTCAAACTAGCCATTCATTTAAAATTTGGGTAAAATGCTTCAGTAACACTTTTTATACAAATAGTTTCTAGTAGTTCGCAACATAATGTGTATTTCAATTATTTTTCTAATTTGGTGGTATTTAAGTTTTATCTTTTTAGTGTGGTGTTCATATTAGTTGTGATGTGTTTATTTGTTTTGGTTTATAATATTGAGTATTGGTATAAAGTAGGTTTCTAGTGAGTAGAAAAGTCATCATGTGGTTTCAAATCTCTAGGAGTTATAATGAAAATTCTAGTTTTTGGATGATCTTATAGATTTTAGGCTTGGTCAAATTTTAGTAATTAACATGCCAAATTTCAATAATCTATTAGGATATGGTGTTGTACACCATTACATAAAATGTTATATTATAATGTTTTAATTAAATAATTATTTTGTTGTGATGCACCTAGGGGGTGTGGTTAATCACACTAGGTAATTATTTGGGGACCATTTTATGTTGTATTGTAACATTGTATTATTATTTAATGTGTGGGAGACATGAGATAATAATTTGATATTGGGAAAATATTAAACAAATTGAAAAAAAAGTACCCAATATTAAATAAGGGGTTAGTGATTTTGTGTTCACATGGTTTTGTGGCACATGGTTTTACCTTACCACTTGGTTGTATTTGTATGAGCTTGTATCTATAAAAGCTGTTTGGAAAAAACTGTGGATCAATACTATCCTTGTGATTCTATCAAATTGGTTGAATCAATCCTTTGTGTTGGCTTCCTTAGTTTGATCCTAGATGTCAACCCGAGAATCGTAAGCTCCTGAAAGGTGTTGTGGTTATATACCGAAGGGGTGAAATTAGCAAGTTGAGTGGGGATGAAATGCAAAACAATCAAATCTAAATTCTTTAAAAGAGTAATATAAAAGAACACTCATATTAAATTGTACTCCTAAAGCAAAAAAATTGAAACCATCAAATGCTTTAAATTAACAATTCAAATAAAATCCTTTAATGTATATAAGATTTGGCTATGTCCAATTCAACTTTGATTAACATTACTAGTTTTCTTTAAGATTAAAAGACTCTTGAATTCACAACAGTTTGCATTGATAGAATTCTGGTGATGGGAATTGTCACTTCCTGGCAATAGGAGCTCTATGCAGGTGATAGGAACTCTGTGCAAGTGACAGGAATTGCAATCTTCTAAAATTGTACAAATGTTTACAACTACATTCTTATGAAATAAATATTTTAAAACTAAATTGAAGACATGTAATCACAAAATTACTCACACATTTTAATAAATAAAATAAACCATATAATATTAAAATAAAATACATGATATAAAAATTAACATCACCACCATTTCAAGAGAGTGGGCCTTCCTCTCCTTCCACGAGGTGACTAAAATAATTTATTGTAAACTCCTTAAGAATTCAAACTAGCTGTTGTATTATTTATTTTATGAAAAATATTACATCTCCACTCTGTTGGAAAAACAAATAAGAATGTCTATCTCTATAGTTTTGTGTTGTCATTGATGTCACCATGTTGTGATTAAAATTCTAAGTCAGCGTTTGATCCGGTATTTTGGTCTGGTATCTGAACTGGTATTTGAGTTGCACTCTTTGGTATTCTAGTCCGCATTCCTCTGATGTTGACAATTATTATTTGTGGATTTGGGAAAATGTTTATGATGGTTGTAAGCATGCATATTCAGAACATCATGTGCTTTGGCACTTGTATGATGTAGTGAAAAAATTATGTTGGTTGCTTTTTTGCATGCATATTTAGAACATCATGTGCTTTGGCACTCGTATGACGTAGTGACAAAATTATGTTGGTGCTTTTTCCCTTGAAGTCTATTCCTAGCTGACTTCTTGGATTAATAGTGATATGGTGAATTAATTCTTTCTATGCAGATATATGTGCAACCTATCTTAGGTCTATGCCGACATAATGCAACGTGCTGGATGGTTGAATTTTATTTTGGAAATATTTTTGTGAATGATTAGAGCTGACCTAATTAATTCTTGTAGATATATCAGATATATATTCAAGGTATTTGGTAGGGTGATGATGTGACATAGTGTGTGTGGAAATAGTGTGAAATCTAGTGGTACAGTATGTGAAGATTATGTGAATATGATGAAGTGTATCAAGTCATTTTATTGAGAATCAATGGAACTAAATCAACACTTTTGGTGTACTTTCATTAGTTCAATCCTTGGCGGTTAGCCATTATCTGTTTCTATAATTCTTGTAGGCAGTGAGCCTTCATTTTTGGATAGTGAGTCCTCTGTAAGCAATGATCTTTTGTATCTAGATAGTGAATCCTCTTTTTTTGGGCAGTGAGCCCTTGATAGTGAGCTTTTTTTTATTATCTCTATATTGTGAGCTAATCCTCACCCTGGTTTTTCCCTCCTTGGGTTTTCCACATAAAAATCTGGTGTTGACTATGTTTTCTTTCTGCTATCTATGTTTCATGCTTATACTTAATAATAGATATTATGAATGTGGAATGGCTATGTGTTGAAGTATTTTGAATTGAGTTTTTGTGACAACTGATTCACCCCCCTTCTCAGTTGTCCTGCATCTTTTAACAATTGGTATCAAAGATTTGGTTCCTCTGAAGGAGTTTAACAACTTGAGGAAAATCTTGCAGAATTGAACAATGGATACAAAAGAGCTTTAGACCGCTCTTGAAAATCTAGACAAAGCTGAAATTGAAAACAAAGATCTAAAAGAAAATTTAGATGAAGCAAATGAATGCATCCAGAAATTCAAAGAAAGATATAGAGAAGTGAGTGACCAACTGAAACAAACAAATGAAGAGATTACCAAAGTAAAGTTGAAAGTGGATGAAAAGAAGAAAGTTGAGGAGTGTCTAAATACTGTGATACAAAGCAAGGCTAATGTTTGCTCTAGACTTGAATACGAAGTGACGAACCTAAAGGAAGAACTAGAGAAAGAAAATTTTTGTGAAGAAAAATTCAATTCAAGCTCCACCAAGCTTGATGAATTAATAGTTGGACAAAAACT
Organism: Sequoiadendron giganteum; assembly: GCA_007115665.2. NCBI lineage: Eukaryota > Viridiplantae > Streptophyta > Pinopsida > Cupressales > Cupressaceae > Sequoiadendron > Sequoiadendron giganteum. Next base: position 203,992,206 of record CM021100.1, read on the forward strand.
ATCTAAGGACAAAGGTGGCTTAGTAAATGAAGCTGGTGAAAATATGCAGGACTCAAATCTAGCAAATAATCAAAAGATTCAATAATGGGGAAAGAAGAAAATAAGTTCAAGAAGGAGACCTCCTGTCAGACAACCTAATGCACAAAGGTACTTCTCATTCTATGGTGTTTGTTTTTCTTGTAATAAATATGGTCACATGGCAGCAAATTGCAAGAGCAAGAAGAATCTATTTTCTAGTCCCTTCACCGGACAATGTTTTGAATGTAAGAAGGTGGGACATAAAGCTTTTGAATGCAGATCTCGAATAATGAATCAATCTAAAGGAAGAAGGTCGAATCGATCAATTAATGGATACTGCTATACTTATAACAAGTATGGACATGGAGTGAATGAATACAGGACAGGGGCTAATAATCAAATGAGACAAAGAAGTGTTGTCTATCGTAATTGCAATGAATCAAGACATATACCAAAAGTTTGCAAAAGTAAAAAGGGAAAGCAGTTTGTTTCAGTGAAAGATGATGAACTTGTGAAGAAGGTTGACAAGGAAGAGATTGAACAAGAAATGAATAAGATATGGAAGAAGAAAAAATAATCAAGGACTACTGATGTGTCTGCACTCTCATCTAGTGTAGATGATCCCTTCAGAAATTAGACCTGGCATGGTCTTAGGGGGAGCATTATCAGAAAACTATAAAAGCTCCCAAATAAATGGTGTATCAGAAGCTAGCACAATGGTGAAATGTGAGGAATGAAGAAATAGAGGTTTTGAAAAAGAAATCAGAAGAAAACATGCTAATATAATGATTTATGGACCAAATTAGGTTTTTCTATACTTCCGGTAGGAGAAAATACTAGAATGTGAACCTAATATCTGACTAGGGTTACCATCAATGACAACACCTAACGACTCCTACAGTGTCTCTTTTCATCAATCTCCCCCTTTGGCATTGATGGCAACAATTAGTGAAAAATGACTAAGTGTCAGAACGCCAACAATATATTGCCCAAAACTCCAAAATTTCAAAAACAAACTCCCTTTGAGAATATTATTCCATTTTTCACTATACTCTTTCTCCCCCTTTGACAACAATGGAAAATATGGGGTTCTGTATGAAAAATCTCAAAAGAATTTCTATGTACAGGTACACTAGACTCCTCAAACTTACAATAACTGGAAAACATCTGCAAAACTTGCCTTTAGTAGACTCAAACTCGAGTCCCAACTCTTCTTAAGATTCTCCAGAATTGTCATATCTCCATAGAACAAGTAGGATTGCATTTATGTGGTCTAGATTTGTCAGATTAGTTACTTGCATAGCGTCATGTGCTTCCTTTAATGCATTGAGCATTGTCTCCATCTTTGGACCAATTAGTCCTCTCAACTCACACACCTTATCAACAATTTTCTCTTCATCATGCTTCAAGCTCTTGATTTTTTCAAGTACAAATATCACTTGACCTTCATGCTTTGCCACAGAGGCTCTTAAGGGATCAAAATCCTAAGAAATGTCTCCTAGTTTCTTTTCACACTCCTTGATTTTCTTTTCAAAGTCCATTGTGAACTTGGACATAGTCAAACAAGAATTATAAATCTTTCCACTTTCTGATAAGGCACTTTGAATATTCTTTATACAAGTAGCAAGCAAATACTTATCATTTGCTATCATACTCTTTAGTTTGAAAAATCTGTTAGCGTCAAATTCTTTCTAGAATTTGTGTAGTGTTGACTCCTCCAATGACTCAAAGTGAGTAATTATAGAATTTATGAGCTTCTTCAGCTATCTGGAGGACGAATCAAATGGATCCTTGACATGAGTAGGCATAATTTTTCCTATAATCTCGGATGCAAGACCAAGTAACTCACTATCTTCAATATGATATTTTAAAATCTCTTCACTTGCTTGAGCTTGTGCAATAGATGTAATCTTAAACTTTTAAATGGGGTACAAAGTTTCCAAATTGATAGGAGGGTAAGTGCACCAATTGGTGACACAATTTAGGTGCCAAATTGAAAAAATGATCAAAAAAACCCTGAAATAAGGCCTTTGGCGCATGCCAAATTTGGCGTACATCAAATGACTAGAAAGCCATTTGGCACACACCAAATGATTAGAAAGCCATTTGGCACATGCCAAATGACTAGAAATCCATTTGGCGCACACCAAATATCTAAAAAGACATTTGGCGCATGCCAAATGGCTTTCTAGACATAAAATGCAAAAGTTGGGTTTGGAACCCTCATTTTGTCTTCAACCCGTGGCTTGAGAAGGAAGATTTCAGGTTTACAACTCGTGCTCGCCAAATATCCTCCATTATTTGCATCCTTAGCTTTCCATTTTCCATGAGAATGCCGCCAACACATCGGAGAGGTCGAAGATTGCAAAGAGGTGTGTATTTTTATTCTATTTATTTCGAATTTGATTTGGAATACAACTTTAAATAGATTTTTATAATAGAAATTTGTTCTAACTCTCAGGGAATGAATCTCCATCTCAAAACATTAATCACCCCCTCATCAAGAGCCTCCTATATAAGAACAACCTAAAACCCCTCCATCAATTCATAGGCATCCTTAAGGAACACAAGAAAATATTCAAAATCAAATTGAAAACAATAAAAGAGACATTCAACAATTAATTGCAAGATTAATCGAGCATGCCAAAACCCACCCTTATAGGAGAGGGATTTATGAATCATTGAAGTCAATTTTAACTCATGTAGGAGTAAAGAGCGAGCAAATGAATTTTTGGTCAACTAAGAGAGATGAGATGAGGCAATTTTATGCTAATGGTTTATCATATGCAGATGTCAAAATCCTAAAAATTAGCAAAGCTGAGTTGTGTGCCCTATTTAAAGACCCAAAATCCAATGAACCTTTGTCCCATGCATGATGGATGTTCCCCATCCATTGGTGCCACCATGATTTAATTAGAAATAAAATTTGGGAGTGGTGGTGGATGGTATTTGACCAACCTCCATGCAATAACCATGAGGTGCCGCAATACTTTTTGAGGAAACTCTATTGCGAGTTTATCCTCAATAAAATGCCAAACTATTTTGACATCTTAGACTTTCAGGGTAGAGGTGGGGGCTCCACACACGATAGACCTGCTACACGACCTAATCCACAGTTGGCACCGAGAGCCTTGGGCAGATCCATGGTGGAGCATGTCGTTGTTCCTTCCATTGTTAAGGACAATGTAGAGGTGGACATGATGAAGTCGATTGGCTCACTCACCCAGACCATTGTATAGTGTGTGAGTCCTCTAGTAGAGCCTGGTGTGGAGGAGACGTGTAGGCCCTGAGCTCCACCCCACCATTGTGGCGCTTGTGGTGTTGTTTGCACGTATAATTATTAGGGTGCTCGTGATGTAGCTACACAGCCTACATTAGTTGCAGAGGCGATGGATTTCATAGATGATATTCTAAATGATACATTCAGCATTGACTCTCTGGTAAAAATTAGCAAGTTATTTTAATGTTGTTTATTAAAATATATTTTGAAATTTAAGAATAACTAGATTAGTAGAATTTTGATATGATGAAATTTCAAGGTTGCACTGTTCATGAGGGATGCTCTATTCCTACAGACCCTTATACATTCTCGACAATTAGTCCACATGTATGCAACTAGTATTAAAGATATTATTATTGCATTTGAACAGTTGAATGTTATATTTGAATGTTTGTCTCATAACATGCTTCGAATTTCAAACAGTTTCCTAGTGCAGCTTCTTCCTCCACACCTCGTGATTCATATCCTCAAACAACATACACTTAGGTAGCCTTTATTCATTAATAGGGTTGTAAATCTATGTTAGCTAGTTTGCATAATTTTGTGTATATACAAATCTAAAAAATTGATGAGAAACACAAACATTGCATTCAAGCATTCCTTGGTCGTGTCACATTATGTTCTCCTATATCAACATGATACTTGAGATATTGTTTCATTTGTAGCTGTTGACAAGAGATAGCCCTGGTGATGTTGGTGGCATGATGGACCATGGAGTTGCTACAACAATAGCCAGTTCTAATCCATTGAGAGAGGTATGGAATAGATTAGTCAATTTGATATTATATTTGCTCTTTTATGGTCTATTATAGAAAATTTTCATGATAATTTTATGTAGTTTAATTTCTATATTCATGGTTGCTACAGGTGGTTGTCACTCTAGATCATGGACATGGTGATGCTTTAAATGTGCATGATGACTATATGTATGCGGTAAGTGATTATATTTTGTTATATGCCATTCCATAATTCAATTTCTATGTTTTAACATATTTATTTTTAATCGTATCAGTTGAAGGTCCAGAGTGAAGAAAGGAGGAGTAGCAGGCGTGTTCAAAAGACAAGACAAGCAACATTCACTCCATCCAACCGAATTTCGAAGGCAGCACAAGATCTATTTCCTTCCCCTAGAGGGAAATGACTATGTATTAGTGTTGTGTGTTGTATTCCTATGAGGCATTTTGGAACATATGTTTTGTACTATTGATATATATACGTGATATTTTATGTCCAAATGGCTCCTTTGTACTAAGCCTATATGGTTTTTTTGGATATATTTATATACTTTTATCAATATATATCATTGTATAGCCTTTCATATTTTTGATTAAAGAAACTCTTATTTTTCTACTACCATTCTTGAATGATGTTATCATGCGTATCGTGTAAGTTGTATGCTTGAATGTTGTAGGCATGGATTTTGTTTACGTCTAATGCCTAATTAATTACTATCGAATGCTTAATAAGCCCCATCTAAAGCGTATTGTATAAATAAGCTCCATTCGTGGTGGTTTGTATCCTTTGGAATGCTTCAATTACTTGTGCCTCATCGATGTAGAGGCAAGGAGGCTCAAACCCAATCAGTTTGACAACCTGCCTTCAACGGGCTCCTAACAAGATTAATACGACCTATTTTGAGCAATCTACACAACCTCAAAGCCCCATCAAACCAAACTCTTCATTCAACACCCTACCCAAAAATCCACCCTTGTAGCACTTTGATGCAGAGCCAAGGTGGAGAAGACTCACAACAATGGAAATGTCAATTCTCAATCAAGAACTCTTCTTCATAATGATTCAGCCTAATAGGCATCAACCCACCCTCAAGGGTCTCCACTCCTCAACCTTGCAAATGAACAACAAGACTCCACCAAGGCCCTACAAAGACCATCAACATTCATACAATGACAATTGAATCAATTGACAACAATCCCTAAGTCAGATTCATCAAGGTTTCCAAAACTCACATTTGTGACTGGTTATTCTTATAGTACTCAAAACTCAGTTTTAGCCAGATTTCTCCCAACCTTTCCAAAACACTAGACAATTACAATATGGATTGAGATACCCTTTTCAGGGCTACAGAACATACCAAATAATTAGTTGTCTCTCTTTTGGACCGACATAGACTTTCAACATGCCTACTTCAATTTTGGCTTCACAATTAGCCTTTTTGTCCAAAGGGACCACCCTTCCAACTTTAGGTATCTATCCAAACGCCTTGGAAAGTCTTAGGTTATGGTGCCAAACCTCAAATTTTGTCATTAGTTTGTGTCTACAGAGCCTCTAACTCACAAAACCCAAGAAACCCTCCTAAACCTTCACAAAATCAAGGGTTTTAAAGAAACATACAACTCTAGACCTCTCTCAACACTTCCAAATCCCCAAACACCTCAAAATACTTCTGTACAAACTCATCAAAACCTCACAAAACCCTTATAGGCATTAATTCTTAAAAATCTCTCTTTGGTTCCTCACTTCCATGTTGGAAAACCCTTGTTCAATCTTAGAACAGTCACAAAAACACCACATAATTATGACTCCTTATTCTAAAATGAGTTGAAACACTTATTATAACATGTTTTCAATCAATCCACTGAGATACAGTAGCAAAAAAAGGTGGATTGATTGTTACATTATAAATTTCCCCTCAAACCCTTGATTCAACAACACTGGGACAATCATTGTTTGTGTTGGTTCTCTCTACAAACAAAGAGTTAAGACACCAAATAAAAAATAAATGAATTATAAAACATATAGACACATCCTCTGAAATTCTTAGACCATGAAGAACCTGTATGTGCCCGTACACCACTCAAAAAGATCAAGAAAATAATATTTTTCTAGAAAATTGCTCAAAATTGTGGTGTTTATTGTGTAAAAACTTCTTCCGCTCTCTCATTCGAGCATTGGTAAGGATTTTTAAATAATTTTACAACAACCATCTTCTCCCCAATGCCCATAACCAACCGTGGGATTAGTTGGTCCCTTAATTACATTTGTTTGTGTTAAAGTTGCTTTGTCAGCATTTTACAACTTATATGATTTCTAATTGACTTCTAAGACACAAAACACCCTTTATTTGCATTATGCTTGATCTCTCAAAGCTTATTAGAAAAAATAAACCCAAAGACACTAACATTTCCTTATTGATGTATTCAAATAAAAAAAAATTGATGATGTGGTGTAGGTGCTCCTGCACCAAACTCAAAACCCGGTCCAAGCCTAATTTCTCCCAACCTTTCCAAAACACTCGACCATTTAAAGGTGGATTAAGATACCCTTTTTAGGGTTACACAACATATGCCAAAACTAATAGTAACTCTTTTGGACCAACATGAAATTTCAATACACCTCCCTCACAAACTCACCTCCAAACCAAGGAAACTTGAAAAAGTCTTAGGGATGCTCACCAAACTTAGGATTCTCCCATTTTAAGATCCCCAAGAACTTGTTCTATTCCTCTACTCACAAACCATCCTAAACCTTCATAAAAACAAGGGTTTTAAATAAACTCATAACTCCAGACCTCCCCCAATCCTTCCAAAGGTCCAAACACCCCAAAATACCTCTGCCCTAACTTAAAGGACACTCACAATCCCATTCCTTTCAGTATTTCTCAAATTCAATACTTGAGTTCCTTATTTTCATGGTGGAAACACCCCTGAACAACATTAGAACTTCACACCCCACTAAGTTTATTCATTCTCTTGGCCTCCAAAGTATTCATAAAGAAAAATAATCATGGTATAGGCAAAACCACCGAGCAACAGGGTCAGAATAGTAGGTGGATTGGCTAATGTGTCATGGTGTTGCCCTCAAAACCCCTAACATAGAAAATAGAGCAGTAACCAAGTTTGCTAATCCCACACACACCAACAGTGGATTTAAAACCCTCAACTCGGGGTATTACAGAAATATATCTTGATACCACCTTCCAACTACCCCTTGAGCCGATCAACCACCATAACCACCCTTTGTTAGACTTCTAAGGTGGCAATTTGCCAATTTTTCTCTTAATAACCATTCATTCACAACTTGATTTTGCAAATACCACCTAACTGACCTATTAAGCCTTTTAAATACAATTGCAAGGTATTTACATAGCATACAAAAATATAGAGAGAAAATAAAATAAAAATTTTAACTAATGAATTGTAAAAAATGGACTTTTGTAGTTTATATTCATGTCATTGATTACATTGCATTGCAAATCTTTCAAAGTCAAAGCATTACTTCACTTTGCATAACTAATAAGTAGATGATGTTAGATGCCGAAAATTTAATTACAATATAGTTTGAACAAAGTCAACCTAAGCAGTTATGCAATTTCTTCACATTGCATAACTAATAAATAGGAGCAACTACCAATTGCATTTTCTTATCATGGCATTCTATGAGACCAAATTTCTTTGAGATATTTTTTTGAATAGTTCCTTGCCTTGTCTATGTTACCACATTTTTCATACATGTCTACCAAAGCGTCTTCTCAAACAGTTCACTGCCTTGTTGCTATGGCTAAAAGCCTAAAACAAGTGATTTTGAACAAGCTATGGATGCTTCAAAAAATATATCAAAAGCATAATAGTAAGCAATAGCATAGAGTACCTGGTAGTGAACTGTTTGAAAAAATGCATCAAAAAAATTGCTTTGAAATGATAAATTTAGTTGTGCTTTCACTCTTTATTAACATTGTATAGCTTCTCCTTTTTATAACAAGAGATAAAAAAATGTAAAAAATTGTATAACAAGAGATAAAAACTATTTTTTTTTGAAATCAAAAGGCATTTCCATAGCATAGAGATATATAGAGCAAATCAGATAAAGAGTTTAACTAATGAAATGTAGAAAATAGATTTTTGTAGTTTTTATTCATGCATTGCACATCTTTCAAAATCAAAGCATCACTTCACATTGCATAACGAATAACTAGATGCTGATAGATGAAAAAAATTCAACTACAATATAGCTTTTGACAAAGTCAACCTAAGCAGTTATGCAATTACTTCACATTGCATAACTAATAACTAGGAGCAGCTGCCAATTGCTTTAGCTTGTCATGGCATTCCATGAGACCACATTTTTTTGAGGCATTTTTTCAAATAGTTCATTCCCTTGTCTATGCTATGAAATTTTTCATATATGTCTACCAAAGCATTTTATCAAATAGTTCATTGCCTTCTTGCTATGGCTAAAAGCCTAAAATAGATGCTTTCAAACAAGCTATGGATGCTTGGAAAAAATCTATGAAAGCATAATAGTAAGCAATAGCATAGACAAGCCATTGAACTTTTTGAAAAAATGCCTCAAAGAAAAGTGGTCTCATGGTGATGGAATGCCATGGCAAGCCATAGATAAGGCATTGAATTGTTTGATAATTTTCCTTAACTACTTACATTTGACAACTTTTTCCTCGAGTGAAAATTCACCACTATAGGAAAAAGCCTCCAAGATAGCGAAAAATGAGAAAGATTATTGTAGAGGGGCACAACATGATCCCATAGGATCAAATGAGAAGTTTCTAAGCATCACGATGTCTGAGTAATAGCATGTTGAAGTTCGCAACCATTTTGCACTTTGGACCCTTAAGGGATCGATCTGGTTGAACGTAGCTCAGAGCGATTCCGCATGTTTAGGTGCAAAAGAGGACCATTCCTAGTGTAAACATACCTATTCAGATGTGTTGGAACAGTCTGTTTGGTCACACGAGCTGCAGAACAAAAGTTGCACCACTTTGCAACTTTCAACTACCTGCATTTGACAACTTTTTCCCCAAGTGAAAATTTTCTAGCACAGGAAAATTCCTTTGAGATAGTAAAAACTGAGAGAGGTTATTGTAGATGGGCCCAACATGATCTTGTAGGATCAGACAAGAAGTTTCTAAGCATCACGGTGTCCGAGTAATAGAATTCTAAATTTCGCAGCCATTTTGCACTTTGGACCCTTAAGGGATCGATCCGGTTGAATGTAGCTCAGAGAAATTCCACGTGTTTAGGTGTGAAGAGGAACATGCCTAGCATAAACGTACCCACCTGGACATGTTGGAACAATTTTTTTGGTCACACGGGCTGTAGAACAAAAGTTGCACCACTTTGCAACTTTCAACTACTTGCATTTGACAACGTTTTCCTCAAGTGAAAATTTGCCACCATAGGAAAAAGCCTCTGAGATAGCAAAAACCAAGCAAGGTTATTGTAGAGGGGCCCAACTTGATCCCATAGGATCAGATGAGAAGTTTCTAAGTGTCATGGTGTCCAAGTAATAGCATGCTAAAGTTCGTAGCCATTTTGCACTTTGGACCCTTAAGGGATCGATCCAGTTGAACGTAGCTTGGAGTGATTCTGTGTGTTTGGGTGAAAAAGAGGACTGTGCCTAGAGTAAATGTACCCAACCAGATGTGTTGGAACAATTTGTTTGGTCACACGAGCTGTAGAATGAAAGTTGCACCACTTTGCAACTTTCAACTACTTGCATTTGACAACTTTTTCCCTGAGTGAAAATTTGCCAGCACAGGAAAATGCCTTTGAGATAGAAAAAATCGAGAGAGGTTATTATAGATGGGCCCAACATGATCTTGTAGGATTAGATGAGAATTTTCTAAGCATCACGGTGTCCGAGTAATAGGATGTTGAATTTCACAGCCATTTTGCACTTTGGACCCTTAAGGGATTGATCCGGTTGAACATAGCTCAGAGCGATTCCGCTTGTTTAGGTGTGAAAGAGGACCATTCCTAGTGTAAAATTACCCACCCGAATGCATTGGAATAGTTTGTTTGGTCACACGAGCTGCAGAACGAAAGTTGCACCACTTTGCAACTTTCAACTACTTGCATTTGACAACTTTTTCCTCAAGTGAAAATTCACCACCATAGGAAAAAGCCTCTGAGATAGCGAAAACCGAGAAAGGTTATTATAGAGGGGCCCAACATGATCCCATAGGATCAAACAAGAAGTTTGTAAGTGTCACGGTGTCTGAGTAATAGCATGCTGAAGTTCACAACCATTTTGTACTTTGGACCCTTAAGGGATCGATCCGGTTGAATGTAGCTTGGAGCGATTCTGCGTGTTTGGGTGCAAAAGAGGACCATGCCTAGCATAAATGTACCCACTTAGATGTGTTGGAACAGTCTGTTTGGTCACACGAGCTGCAGAACAAAATTTGCACCACTTTGCAACTTTCAACTACTTGCATTTGACAACTTTTTCCCCGAGTGAAAATTCGCCAGTACAGGAAAATGCCTCCAAGATAGTGAAAACTGGGAGAGGTTATTGTAGATGGGCCTAACATAATCTTTTAGGATTAGACAAGAAGTTTCTAAGTATCACGGTGTCTAAGTAATGGCATGCTGAATTTCATAGCCATTTTTCACTTTGAACCCTTAAGGGATCGATCCGATTGAACGTAGCTCGGAGTGATTCTGCATGTTTATGTGCGAAAGAGGACCATGCCTAGCGTAAATGTACCCACATTAATGTGTTGGAATAGTTTGTTTGGTCACACAAGCTGCAGAACGAAAGTTGCACCACTTTGCAACTTTCAACTACTTGCATTTGACAACTCTTTCCCCGAGTGAAAATTCACCACCACAGGAAAATGCCTCTGAGATAGCAATAACCGAGAGAGGTTATTGTAGAGGAGTGCAACATGATCTCGTAGGTTTAGATAGAGATTTTGTAATCACCATGGTTTATGAGTAATACCTTGTCAAATATTGTTGCCCTTTTGCACTTTGCACCCTTAAGGGATCGAGTTGGTTGAACCATAGTAGTTGTTTTGTTGAATTTCATACCCTAAGGTATGTTAGAGATGACCTAGGTTGCATCAATTTCTCTGAGGCATATGCTGCCCCTACCTTGTCACTTCATCAAAGGATAATAGATTTAAGGGAAGGTTATTCATTAAGACAAGCATCATGAATGTATGAACACAAGGGAACTGTAACTATAAAGGGTCATTGTACATGGCAATGTGCAAATGAAAAGGACAGATTAGAAATGAGTAGTGATCAGTTGTTAAGTATAGTGAGTGTATGATTATAAAGTGCTTGAAAATAAAATTCACTCACCACAGTCAATGTCCTATGACTATCAAGTCTATGTCAGTCATTGTCTCAATACTCCAAGAGCTATGGTTGTGTATGCAACAATAGGTCCTTATGAATGCAGAGTCTTCAAAAAATACAATAAGTCAATGACAAATATTACAATAGTGATGGAAGAACATATTGAAAATATTCCCATTTGTCAATACTTGTAGCAATACATGCAGGGAAATAATCCTCCCATTTCCAACACAAATCATGAAATATATTGTACTTGAGAAAAGCACAAAAGGAGTTGCTGCCTAGTTTTGTTTTTCCATTCCACCTCAGCTGGCCCAACTATTTGCATTCCAAAATGGTTCAAAACATGTACATCCCCTGCTCCCTAAAAAACATATGGGTAGTAGCCTCTCTGTGGTTGTGTAGTATCATAGGAATTTGGCCCACAAAAAACCTGCAAAAGCCTCTTAATCTTAGACATAGACTCACGTAAAAATCATTAAAAGAGCAATAAATAAATAATGTCAGTCATACAGCTGATGAGACTTACTATCACCTTCTTGCATGCTAGGTAAGGAGGTTGATTGAAGGTTCTACAATGGTGATGTGCCCCTTCGCTACTTTATCATCTCTCGATGACCCTACATATAAATTTCAAATATATCATTGAGAGGCTTAACATAAAACGTGTAGCATATAAGAATCCCATAAATCTAGGAGATGGAAAAGAAATAGAAGATTGACAACTAGAAAATGCACTAGCAACCGATGTTTCTCATACCACTGAACACTTTCACCAACGACCGATGTTGTTCTTTTCTTATATACTTTGACAAACTTCAGTATTACCTACAGTCACAATTAGAAAAGGATCAATGACAGTCGTAAATGCATATGACATCAAATAGTAATTGTTAAAAAGCCTTATTGCAAGGTGTTGGTCCAAAAGAGTGATCAATAACATGGCTTTACAAATTCAATGTGCATACTTACAAATCAATCTAGGGAACCATCTAGGTCTACTCTAGTCTTTATTGTGTCGAGTATTGCCTCCTGGTCAGACTCACACACTTTCCATATGTTTACACTTATATTTGATCAAATGAACGTTGGTGGTGACGACAAGGTTCAAATAGTGAAGAATTTTTTGATGTGTGTCGAAGTCCTCAAACAACCAAACTGCAACATTCTTAACTAGATACCTTCGAAGCCATGTTCCAGTAACAACCACCAAACTTGTAGGATATTCTATGTTTTCTCCATCTATAACTGGGGACTCCAATTTCTTTTTGGCCTCGATACAACGTCACAGGTAATAATTTGTACCCTCTTCATTGTCTTCATCTGCAATCACCGCATAAACGTGCACTGCATTGATATGTTCATCTTGTTAGATTTATTTACTGAGCAACATAATAAAACTTGTAAGTAAGATATATCACCTGATTCTAGTAGGTCCGATGCATGATCAAAGTCAATGGATGATTGCATCTCCATGATTTGTAGAGCCATCGGGAGCTGATAAGTGTCAAGTGGGGTTAGAATTCTTATAGACCATTCATCAACCCACTCTGTTGACTCGCAATCATTCCATGATTGAAGTGTACATGCATAAATAAAGCAAGCCATGTTCCTTATATGGATAGTCCATGCACTGCATTGGAGCTTCTAAAAGAGTGTAGCTTGCTCGATCCTGTTAGTGTACAACAATCCTCATATTTTGCAATGTTAGTATCATCTACTAAATGAAAAAATCTATGAACTAAAGAATTTCCTTCATTACTTGGACCCATTGAACCATTGCACCATTGGAAAATTGATCTTGCATCTATCAACTTTACACTATTTGTGTACTTTAACTCTTCTCATGCTAGGGCTCTTTTGATACATGCACCTACTCCATCATGCTCCCCCTTTCCATGCCCAGCCTCTGAGAAGTTCCACATATGTTGAACACCACTAATCCTATGCATCCTGCTCAACTAGTAAAAAATTTTGGCGTTCTTGAATTGTGATGTACAATTATTTGACCATATGATATGCTGACTAAATGATATGCCCCTGCTAGCCAGATTCGCATAGAACATATGAAAGAAACCTTGAACAAACTCTGTAGAATGTGTGCGATCATCACTGATGTAAAAGTGATACTCTCTCAATACTTTCCTATTTTCCTTTGTACTAGCATTTGCATGAATGAATGCTATATGTACAAATATAGCAACCTTCACAGAGTTGTAGTACTCTGATTGCACCTCGTTATGTGGTTGTAGTGTGTAGTTCTCAGCGAAGTCGACAACTGAAATGATATGACGAAGTGGAAATGTGTCCTTGCATAACTTGAACTGTGAGTCCAACCATTGTGCCCTGTGTGTATGCATTGTATAATCATAAACCATCCGATCACTAAAAATTCCCATAAAATGATACACTAGAATCTTATCATTTACCAACTCACACTTCTTTGCTTCTTTCCCATCTTTTAGACTGTATGCCACTGTCGTATATTTGCCAAATTCCACAATTTTGTCTCCAATTGTGTGTGTACTAGCCATGTGTTGGAAAATTGGCAAATGTTTCATGCCAGCACAATGATCACATGTGCCATCCAAACATGATTTTTTGTAAAAAAATTGACCATCCTCTCTTTCACATAAAATGGAAGATAAAAATTTCCTTGACGATTTAGGTGGAGGCATTATGTTACATTCCTGCAAAACATTGTCAGTATGCATATCTACACATATACGTCAATAAACATCATAATGGTTAGAAAACTCAATATGAACCCTACAACAACAAGTAGTGCGTGTGTGATTTATTTTGACATAAAAAGGCTTTAGTATTTCAAAATACCTTTGACATATTTTAATTTCAGGAAACTTTTGTACAAAATCAGCAAAAAATTGGGTTTGAGTGGTATCCAAATAATGCATTGGATGTGCCTCATGGTTTATACTACCAATTATCCTTCTTGCAACATCTCTTTGATTAGGAGAGGTCCTTGTGTTATCCTTCCAATAATTCACAATTAAAGATCTCAAGCCTTGAGTAATTCTCGTGTCTTTTCGTGGCACTGTACCCGAATATGCCCATAACTCATTGCTATTTGGATCCTCCACTCTTTCATGCCTTCCTTTGGATCTCATTAGCGATGATCTACTTATTTTAAAAGAATCACTTTCCTTTGTAAGGTTCACCTTGTTCCTTGTTTGACTTCTTAACAGTGTTGTTGTCATCACACGTCGTGTGGCACAACTATCCTTCATGCATGAGGTGGAACCCATGCTCTCATATGCACTCATGAAGTTATTTACAATGGAATTTTCACTTGAGTCATTCAAAAATCTTAGCCCAAGAGCCTTCATGGTGGGCCTAAATTTGAGTTGCCTCATCATTTCAACAAATAGTTGGCATCTTCCACCCTCACTTAGCTTCGCAAAAAAAAAACTCCATATCCTTTCTGCATATCTTTGACATGTACGTTTTGGAATCTTATTAGGAATCCATTTCAAAAAATTGGAATCAATATCAATAAAAATGTAGGTTTTCTATGCAAAACTCTAGGAGGAGTTCTCAAATGTAAATTTGTGTCAATATTGGGAAGGTCAACAACATCGGGGATAGATCATGTCCCTTCAATTGGAGGTGCAATTGATGACATACCTTGAGATTGACATGTAAATGATGTTGTACCTCCAAATTGAGATGTCGTTTGTGGAGTTCCTTCAAATAGAGATGTGTTTTCTGATGTACTTTCAAAACACAATGTTTTTGATGGTGTGTCTTCAATTGGAGATGTGATTTCCCATGTACCTAGAAAACCACATGTTGTTGTCAATGTGTCTTCAATTGGAGATGTGCATTGAGCTTCACCTATGGTTGATGATGTTCCCCCAACTTTTGTATCCATTCCTGTCCTTCCATGAACTTTCCTCATTCATGCCCTCTGTTTTCCCTATTTGACATCTCTCTTAGATTGCACGGGAATTTTTGGTTGTATGGGCTACAATTCCTTTGCTTCACAAGCTACATTTTTTGATTCTCTTCTCCTTTCATTTTTAACTACACATTATTTTGGTGTTAGAGGCTTCGGTCATTTCCTCGGCATGACCTTGAATGCTACATGTCCACAAACACACATAGAACAAAAATAAGTAATGCATTTTACAAAAAAAATTATGCAAAGAGGGGTGGAAACCATTCAATACAACAAATCAATGAGAATCACAAACCTAGGGTATAAATTGCTGCCACCTAAATGAAAACTAGAGACTCTTGTGTTTATTTTTCTCAAAAACAAAATTTTGATTGTCAACAAAGTCATGAAGAATATGGATTCAAAGAAGGGTTTTTGATGCTATATCTTATCATTATTCACTATTTCTTTGGCAATGAGGTTTTCCAAATTAGATGAAAATAAAATTTTTTCATTTTAGTTGAAAAAAGAATGAAATACAGTGAATTCCACTAGCCATGCTAGAAATGGACTACTATAAGCAATGCAAATAGAATTCATAAGTAAATTTAAGTTAAGTAAATATCATGTTTTTTATTTTTTTTGTTCTTCAAACTCATAAAAATTGAACTTTTTTATGCAAATCCCATCTAATTCAATGTTGAATTATAAGTCCAATTGTTATGATTAATAAAATCATTAAGGAAATTTAGTTTATATTGTCAAAAACAAACAAATATACTAAATACAAACATTTCAATTTACCAAAATGAATATACTACCTCAGATAATGTAAAATGATGTAGAAACTTCAAAATATCTTCTTCTACATTGTGTACCATGTAGATTGGTGGTAAAAAGGTGATGGATCAAGCATAGATTGGTACAATATGAAGTCAATTATAGAAAAAAGGTGTTTCTAACTCGGATAAAGTGCTGAACCAG
>CM021100.1:204008548-204109790 GCA_007115665.2 Sequoiadendron giganteum
AGAAGTAGAAAGGGAATGAGAGAGAGAGGGATATAGAGAAAATTAGAGAGGGAGGGAGGGAAGGAGAGAGAAGTGATATAGAGAGAACTAGAGAGGGAAGGAGAGAGAGAATGACAAGATAGAGAGTAGAGAGGGGAGGAGAGAGTGAGGGAAGCAAAGAGAGAGAGAAAGAGAGGAGAGGGAGGGAGAGATAGGTAGGTATAGAGAGTAGAGATAGATATATAGATATAAAAGGAGAGGGATGAGAGATAGAAAAATGTAGAGAGGGAAGGAGAGAGAGATGGACATGTAGAGACATAGTTCTTGAGCTCAAGGAAGATATTGTTAGATAAAGGGATGGAGATATGGAGAGAGAGAGAGAGAGGTCTAGAGAATAAGAGATGAAAATGAGTGAGATAGAGAGAGAAAGATGAAATTTGACCTCTTGAGTACTAAAATTTGACCTCCTGATTATTGAAATTTGACATGCTGATTACTGAAATTTGACTAAGTCTGAAATTTTTAAGATCTTCCAAAAACTAGAATTTGCATTATAACTCTTAGAGATCTAAAACCACTCTCAAACATCCTGCCTATATATACATGAAATATAACTTAAAGTATAAGAAATTAAATGTCCATATGTAAATGTCAACTTATACTTAAAATTTTCTCATATTTTTGTCTGTGCTCCTCGTCTCATTTGCATGTCTTTCAATGCAAGTTTATAAAAAAACAGTGATAGCGTTAACCTCTGTCTCAGCTATCTAAATATATAATTCTTTTTTCATTTTGATTTAGTTAAGGTTTTGATCCATGGCTTCTATTGTAAATGCCTTCGTTTTTGGTCAAAAACCAACATGTGCTAGGTTTAGGATAGATTTTTACACATTCATCCGAACATGAAACAAATTATGTTTTTCGAAACTAGACTCCATTCTACACATGATGAAAAAAAAATCAATTTTCAATTAGTTTGCAAAAAAATTGGGGGGGAGCATGCTCAAATTTTAACTTTTCAGGATGTGTCCACTTTGAAAATTCATAAAATATTATATATTGATTAAAAAAATTATCCAAAAGAAGGAGGATAAACTACATGGTGTTAGCTAATTTCTCACTATTGGGATTTTTGAAATTATAAAAAAAAGTTAACCAAAAACGGGGGAGCCCTCAGGTGCTATGCTATTTTTTTTTTTTTAAATAAGACTTGATTTGCCACTTTTGAGACCCTTACTCTTCATTAATTTCAAAAAACAATAGTATCTTAGAAACTAGACTCGGAGCACTTCAACCTTTTTTCTTGCCGCATCTTGAAATTTTGAGTGTAACTATCTTCATTTTCTCGTGCAAATTAGATTTTCCTGATTTCAGAAAAAAAAAGTGGCATCTTAAGAGCCAAAATTGTGTCACAAATTGGTGCACTTATCCATGGCCTTCAACCAATAATGGATCAATATCTTTTGTTTCTTCTCCAAAGAATTATTTCGTTGCTTTGGTAGTGTCTCTTGCAATTTCTACCACTATTTTCTTTTCTTCATCCTTGTTTTCCTTAGCTTCAGGTTCTTGCACAACTTCTAGAATCTCCACCTCTTCATCTAGCACTTCATGTGGATATTTAGTTTCCATAGGCACTTCATCAATTTGAATTTTATGACTCAAGATATCCTCGACTACACTCACTTTTCCCTCATTAAAGGTTGGTAGATCCATTTAGACTTTAGGACCAGACATAGCATCTTCTACATGGACTTCTTCTAGAGCAACATCATATCTATACTTCAAAAGAACTTTCTCAAGGATCCTCTTAGTATCTTTCGCCACTTCCTTTGTTTGGTTGATCATTAATTTGTTGACCCTTATCTTACTCTTGAACTCCCTCTTTGCACTATTCAAGATCCTCTTTATTTCCTCAATTGATATGACTGGACATAGGTAAACAGGTATTCTTTCTCTAATTATCTCTTCTTCTATCCTTGCATTAAGTCTTCTCATTTCCAGTATCTCATACAATCCTTTTGGTAATTGAGAAATGATCTCAATTAGAGCAACATTAAAAAAATTCAGGTATTTAATTGATGCTTCCTCTAAATTTCTTTGACCAACTTCATCAAAGGTATCATACAAAGCAAGTAAAGGTTTCAAGTTTCCATCCTTTATCATATCCTTCTCTACATCTTCCATACACATATTAGTCATTCCAATATTCACCTTTTTCTTCTCCTTTTCATTATCAAAGGGCTTTTCCTTAGAGATTTTTGTAGCAGTTGTGCCCATGTCCTTTATTTCCCTCATAACTTCATCAAATTCAATTTCCTCATTGTCAAAAGTAGCAGTGTAAAATCTTCGTATTTTTCCTTTCTTCCTTTTTGCTTCTTCACCACATTGATTAACAGGAGTCCTAACTGGACTTGTTTTCCTTATAGAACCAGATGGGGCTGCATAGCTTTTAAATGACCTAGTTCGAGCAGAGGAGGCTATCCAACTAGTAGATTCAGTTCTTGTACTCTCACTTTCCTGCTCTCTCTTCCTTATGGCTTCCCTTACAACTTCTATAGAAATTCCCATGCTCTCTACAAAGATCTCGACTTCTTTTCTGACTGTAGTGGGATTTTTCAACTGAATATGCACCTCCATATTCTTCTCTTCAAAAGTTCCAAACCTCTCTTTTTTTGGATCACGAGGTTGATTGAGCAAATGTTGAGCATACATCTCCAAAATGTTCTCTTCAACTTCATACCCCATAGGCATGATCCAAATTGCTCTTGGTTCTACTACTTCCATCAAGCATTCATCAATACTGACCACAAAATAGATTGTGTCCTTGTACTTCTCCACAAAATATTTAGGGATTCTTTCCCTTCGATGCATTTCACTCTAATGTTTTTTGAAATAACCCCAAAATGAATTATTTATTACCTTGCTATCCCCAATGTTGTAGAGATAATCTCTAATTTGCACTGCCATAGGTTTGTCTCCTGTCCACTGAACTTTTCCTGTCCTCAGTATTTCATTCATAAAGTAGAAGAACATGCACAAAAGAAACATACCATATTTGAATGAGTTTTTCCTATCTTTATTTATCTTACTCAAATTCTCCATCAACTAACCTCAAAGCAATTCACAGAGAATATCATTTGGAGTGGTAAACCTTGTATCCTATCACAATGGATGTGAACTTCACATCAGATTCAACAATATCAACTATTGGCATTGCCCTCTTGTCAAACTTCGAACTAGTAACCTTGGTTACAGTTTGATTTTCACCGATTTCAACTGTGGCAAACCACCGAAGGAACTTAACCTTGTTACAATTCTTATCACTTCCTTAGAAATCTTGAACAACTAGTTCAACCACATGAAATCTACATGAACACAGGTCAAGATGTACCAAAACCATTCGGTCTCATCAAAAGTAGGGAATTTCAGAACATGCATGAAATTATTATCTTCCAGCACCTTAAATTTTGGTTGCACATTGAAATCCTCTCCTATGATATGATTTGTATAGAGATTTAGCAACTGCGAGCTACCCAATTCCTCAATATTCGCATGAATGTAAGCCCTAAAGTTTTCAATATGAATAACACCATACCACACAAAGGAAAATGTGCCTAAAGGTTCAATCTCAATCGACTTGAACAAATGCACCTTAAATATAGGTCTTGGCTTATCCTTTATCTCGACAACAAGAGGAGTAGCCATTTCAAAAATTTGCAACAACACGAGCTTTTCAGAGAAATACCTTTTCTTTTGCCGGAATAGGGTTTGAATACCAAATCACTTTCACACTTGAGTTTTGCCATAAATCACCTTTAGATCTATCCAACTTCCTTCTCCAAAATGTAAAGTGTCAAATGATGGGCCAAAGTGACTTTTTATCATGTGTGCACCTAACTTTTTGTCGCATTAAATGCACTTTCGCTAACTCTTTTGAAAACCTTGTTTTCACAGGCTGAGAGCAAAAATTATTTGGGGACCTTTGAGTTACATGAATTTATTTCACAAAAGATCCCAAAACACCTATAAGCTACTAACACAACCATCCCAATCTGCCGCATTCCAAAATTCAATTTTACTAAGGGGGTACAAAATATTTTCTTCAACGCTCCCCCTAGGTCGAAGGTCATAATCTAATTCTCAGAGGAATTTACATTCTTAGGTTCTAGTGCGGACCCATTTCCAACATGAGATTATTCCTTTTTCTTTCATGTCTTCTTCATTTGGTTTCGAGTGTCTTCCACATTAACTTTCACTTTTCCTCTAGCACCCCTTTGCATATTATTTCTTCTGTTCACCGGACCTCTTATGCTTCTGCAAAATCTTGCAATGTGTCCAAACTTGTTGCAATTGTAACACATCACACTTCTCTATTTAGGCCAGCTATCTCTCGAGATGTCTCTTGATCTGCATTGATTAGCAACATGTCCAAATCTATTGCAAGCGAAACATCTCACATTTCTATTAAAGGAGTTATTCATCACATTCCTACATTCATTTGCCTTATGATCATGTTCCTTGCAATTAAAGCATTGACCAGAAAATGAGGTACTAGTAGTAATCATCTTCATATTATTTCTACACTGAGATGCCTGTTGTGCACTTTTGACACATGCCCCACTGGAGGCAGGGACCCTCTTTTTCTTCTACATCTCTATACCTTGACTTTGTCAATTTTTAGTTTTCTCTTCTTGGAGGTTATTTTGGGATTAAGTCCGGATTTGGTTTGATAGGGGTGGTATTTTGGAGCATTTTAGGGCCTTGGATTTTAGAAATGGGTATTTTTCAAGTGAATTTTCAATGTGATGTGTAAATATTTCTGCACCAATGGATAGAGGACGAAAAATCAGGCCAAGTTGTTTTTTGAACTTTTTGAAAATTCCTTCTAGAAAAAAAGTTATGGGGTTTCAAAGTTTTTCTTTGGATTTCTGATCAAATCCAGGATTATCCCTTCCATCTGGATTTTTTCGGATTTCTGGTCAAATCTGGGATTATCCCTTCCATTTGGATTTTCTGGATTTCTTGTCAAATCTGGGATTATCCCTTCCATCCAGATTTTTTCGGGTTTCTTGTCAAATCCAGGATTATCCGTTCCGTTCGGATTTCTGGCCATTTTCGGGATTTTCCCTTCCTTTCGGATTTTTCCGAACTTCCTGTCACGATTTTCCTAAACTCTGAAATTTATTAATGGGGTTAAATTTTTGAAATTTTATGACGGAGTTGAATTTTCCAAGGGTTTATTTATTCTTAAGTTTTATATTTTGTGGTTGGATTTTCACATGTGAGCTATTAATGATTATATCTGTTTTTCAGGATTAAATAAAACAAAAGGAGGACTTGCATATGAATTCATGCCAAAAGGAAAATCTTGAAAATATTTAAAATGCACCTACATAAGAATTTGCGCCACAACCTGTCTACAACTGGAAGATATGTTTCAAACATGGAGTGACGTGCGATGTTGTTTTTACTCTCCAATCATAATTTTTATTAAAATCGAAGCAGTAGATTATTGATTTCTTATTGTTCCTAGATGTAACTGCTTTTATTGTATTGGATGATGATGTACCACATTTAAAAAAAAACCCTAATGTAAATTCTTAGGGTTTCTTGAGGATTAATTACTTCCATTGGATTGAATTTAATCTTGACCCTTGATTTAAAAATGTAATATCTATAAAAGGGTTGTGCCTTCTCATTTGTAAAGGGTCTAAGAAGGTTAGATAATAGTTGATTAGAGGCTGCAAAGCCAGAATTGGCTAAGTTAGAGGTTAGATTCTGCAAGTCAGTAGCTGTAGGAGATGAGAGAAACTAGAAATTGTTATGTAATGCTGGAGAAGATAATGCAAATGGGTTGTTGATTTGGCAAACTTTGTGTTTACCTTTGACAGTTTATGGTTTCTTGTTCTTAATTCTCAGTGTTAGATGTTAGTTTTTAGTTCTTTCATGATAATGGTGAAATGTTAATTATGTTGATCAATCTCCAATCCATACTTTTAGCAATTTATTGATTGTAAGTTGCTTTGTAAAGTTAGTCTAAGCCTTATTTTGTGTTAAGTTCAACTGTGGATGCTTGTTTATATTGCGCCATTTATTGGGTATGTGGATGAATGTTCATAGTCTGAAAATCTTCAATTTCCTCAGAATATTGCACCATTTTTGTGGAGTTGCAGGCTTGTCCTTGATTAAGCAAAAATTGGTTTTATTGGAGATTTGTTCGTTTGCAACATTCATCATTGTTGTGATTGATTTTAGGAGTAATTTTAATCTTAGGATCTCTTTGAAACTCTTATCTTTTGCTATTTCTTTTATTATCTGGGTTACATTTAAGAATCTGAGTACCAGTATATTGCTAAATCTGATAAGTTTGAAGATCTAGTATTTGTTTGTAAGGTCCTTTGTGATTACAAACATTTTCACATTATCTCTGAGCTATCTCACTGCATTGTCAAGACCTAACATTAGAGACCTTGGGGTTATCTCTTTTCCCATAGAGATTTACCTTTCAAGAGAGATACAATATCATATTTTGTCTAAGTTTTTGCTCTGCAAAAAATGCCATCAATAGGTTGGTGCTAGAAGGAGGGCCTGAATACACAAACTGGATCGATTTTTGTTTGCCATTTCTCCTGAGAGGTTCAAAAGAAGAACTAGATCTACTCTAGGAGAGGAAGAATTTCAAGAGTTGCAAGCCACTGCTAGGTGAAGAAGGGCCAAAATAAGGGGAGAATCATCATCCACCCATCCAATCCCATCATCCCCATCATCTTCATCCTCATCATCCTCATTCTCATCCGATTATGAGGGCATTCCTATTTAACAACCTCAAATAGCCATAAATCAACCATTACCACTCCCACCTCCACCAATGGCTTTCTTGGCAAATAACCCGTCCCCTCTATTCTTCAACAACTACAATGCTATGCCAAAGAATCCTGAGCTTTTTTGCTCTAGGTTTCACACAAATGATCCCAAAAGGACTCCTGTAGAGGACGTTAGGATTTTTAAAATTACCCTCAAGGATAGGGGAATTAATCATGAGGATGTTGCCTACAGAATTTTCCCCTATTCTCTAGGAGATGAGGCATTCTATTGGTATAACCATCTTCCTGCTAGGTCTATCACTGCTTGGCTTCAGTTGGAGACTTCATTTTTACAGAGATTTGGGGTCCCAATCAATTCGAGTGGGATTTATCTACAGTTTACTAGAGTAAAGAGGGAGGCGAATGAACCAATAGGGGCTTTCAATAATAGGTTCCATAGGGCTTATGCTAGGCTACAACTCCCTTATGTTGTGGATGATGCCTCTTCCAGGGAGGTTTATTATGAGGCTTTGGATAGTTTAAAATCTACCTTTGTGAAGTGGAGAGAAACCCTCCCTATCAGCCTACTTGAAGCTTATGATGTGGCGTTTAAAGTGAGCACAGATTTGAGACAACACTTGTCTAGACCCCTGCCATTAGCTGGTCAAACAGTTATGTTGGGTTCAAATCCTCAACTGCCTTTGGTTTCACACCCAAGTTAACCCTTGAATCAAGCCCCACCCATGCTGAATTACTATCCAAATATGAATCAATCTGCATTCTCTCACCAGCAAGCTAATATACCCAGTTACTTGCAGAGCTTTGAGACATTTAACCAATCCTCGAACCATGGGTTCCATTCTATTTATATGCAAGATTCAGCTGGTGTTGTTCCTCCATCAAAAAATCCAAATAGGGGGAGGCTGGATGAACTCACAGAGCTAGTAAAGAAGCTGGCCACTGATGTCACCTACCTAAGGAACCAAAACAACCAACCTCAGGTCATCTAAAGGGGAAATTAGTTCTATTATGATCAAGATCAGGGGCAAAATCTCGATAGGGGATAATATTTTAAAGATCAACCCTTAGGGCCAACATTTGATAGAAGGCAACTACCACGCCAAAATAGGACTTGGAATATAAGGTCTAATAATGAAGGAGTCCTAACATCTTTGGAGCATCCAAAAAATCAAGAAAATCCCCTAGCTGGTGTATGTCTAGCAGAAGCAGCTCTATTCAGATGGTGTAGGCTTCATAACACCAATCAACACTCTAAATTGGATTGTCAAGAATTTCAGACTGCTGCATCTATTTTCCAACAGAAGATCCAACATGCCCACAACAATTTGAGTGGACAGGAGATAGTACCAGCTAATCCTTATGACATGTCGGTCTTGGTGGTGGATCATGCACCATTTCCAAGGGGTGAAGAGAATTGACCAAAAGGAAAACAAGACAAAAGTGTTGAAGAACAGTATGCATACAATGAAGGATCTATGGTTCAATCTTCTAAAAGTGATGAGGTGGGTGGTAATGGTCCACTAGAGGTAGAAGAGCAAGTCTGGTTGTTGGATCATACAAGAGATATACAAAAAGATACATCAAACCAATCTCCAATGGAAGAACTTCAACAAACTATTAAGGAATGCCCAGTAGAAAAGTCAACTGGCATTGGATCTGAGAAGGGCATAGAAGTAGACACTAAGGTAGCCCTAAAGGAGGTTGAGAATTCAATTGAGGAGCCTCAACAGATTATAAATGAATGTACCATGAAGCAAATTGAAGGAATTGGTGTTGTTGATAAAGGGGCTGATGTTCCTGAGGGTTATAGTTACAAGCCTAAACTTGTGCCAACAAAAGAATTCAAGGAGTCTTCTTATTCATCTAATTATGTTCTTTCTCTATCTATTGATAAACTGGATATTGGAAATTCATAGATTTTATGCATTAATGATGGGATAGCTAATGTGGTTCATTTTGATGCATAGGGAAAATTGAATGATGCTAAAAATAGTAATATTACAATCAAAATTGAGCACATGGTTGTAGGTGAAAATTTTCTTGAGGATCAGTCTGTCATGCCTCCTGATGAACATCTTGTTGAGAAACGTGTCGTGCATGACAAAGCTTATGACATTTCATCACTAATTCCTCATGAAGATACTCAAACAAGTGAAAAGTTCTATGATGTTAATTCTAAATTTCTTCAATCTAATTTTCACCCTAAATTTCTCATTGATGACTCTGATTTTGTTGTGCATGTTTCAAATGCAAGAGGAATACTACATCATCAGTTGAGACCTCCTGAGCTCATGGATGTTAACTTTGCATGATTGGAGGACAATAAATTTAACATTCAGTCTGAACAAGCGCAACACAAGGATGTTTATTTCCTTGCTGAAACTTCTGAAGTTTATCATTTTGATTATGGAGGTTTAGGGAAGACAACATGTGTATGGATTTAACATGGTTTCAACGAGTTTCCTCAATTGCTGATTATTCCTGCTGAGAATTTTGAGTTTGAATGTTGCATTGTTGAGGTTTATTTTTCTGAATATAAGGATGAATTTGCATTCTTGAGGACTGTTACTATCACCTTACTGCTTGTCAATGCGCTGAAAAGAAAAATAGGTGTGGGTCTGAACTCACCTTGTCTGATCATTAGTCATTTTGAGTCCCTTTGTACATGATGTTGATTTGAATAAATACAGCTTGCCCTGCTATTCTTTCGCTTTAGGTTTTTTTTTTTTGGGGGTTTCTTTAGGATAGATGGCTTTAGTTTAGATTTCTTTGCTTTGCCTTTGGTTGGATTATATGTTTCTTTTGGTTTTGGTTTGGTTGTCTGCTTTGCTTCTTCAGCCTGGTTTCCCCTGTTTTCTATTGGGAGTGTCTTACTTGCACAACAACAATTATTTTATCTGGGACTATTTTTGGTATTCCTTTTACAAACTCTAATCATCCTTCCAGGATATGTTGGTGGAAATATTTTATTCATTGTCACATGTGCTAAATATTTAAAGTGGACAAATCATTGGATTGAATTAGCTCTTGAATGTGCTCAAATCTTACATTTTACACACATCTTAAGAATCTTGAGGTTTCCATAGGATCTTTGTGAGGTCTTGTTATGTGAAAAATCTTATATTTCTACTTCAGTGCCACTAGGATTCTCACCCTTGAGTGTGAGCTTCATTGCGTACAGGTTGAAATGAAAGAATGAAAATAAATATAAAAAAAGAAAGAAAGAAAAAAAAAATGAATATCCAAAGAAAGTGAGTTCAACCATTTAGGGGAATCTGAATATCTCTACTGCGATTATTGACGCTTGGCTGGCAGTAGAGCTATGTTCAAGAGAATCAGAACAATAACCTCGTCGGGGCTATGGATGCCTGACTGGAAACGAGGCTCTATCCAGGTTGCTTTTGAAGCTAGAATCTTTATGTAGCTTAACATGACTAAACTTGGTTTCTTGCAACAACTTAAGGAGGGAAATTTATACACTTGCATGCACTTGGATTTCCAACACAGGAAAGGCTAGCTTGTCCATTGATTTTGAAACTTTATTTTGTTGGTTGACTTGATGTGAGGATCAAAACCAGAGACTTGATTCCATTTTGTCATCGAAATGCTCTGAAGCATTTTCCCAATGGAGTCACCACTTGTTGTGCACTTTTCATACACACGCCCCACCGAAGGCGAGGACCCTCTTTTAATTTTACATCTCTGTACCTTGGCTTTGTCGATTTTTAGTTTTCTCTTCTTGGAGGTTATTTTGGGATTAAGTCCATATTTGGTTTGATAAGGGTGGTATTTTGAAGCGTTTTGGGGCCTTGGATTTCAGAAATGGAGATTTTTCAAGTGAATTTTCAATGTGATGTGTAAATATTTTTGCACCAATGGATAGAGGACAAAACATTAGGCCAAGTTGCTTTTTGAACTTTTTGAAAATTCCTTCTAGAAAAAAAGTTATGGGGTTTCGAAGTTTTTCTCCAGATTTCTGGTCAAATTCGGGATTATCCCTTCCATCCGGATTTTTTCGGATTTCCAGTCAAATCCAGGATTATCCCTTCCATCTGGATTTTTCCAGATTTCTTGTCAAATCTGGGATTATCCCTTCCATCTGGATTTTTCTGGATTTCTAGCCATTTTCGGGATTTTCCCTTCCTTCCGGATTTTTTCGGATTTCTAGCCATTTTCGGGATTTTCCCTTCCTGGCGGATTTTTCCAGGTTTCTTGTCATTTTCGGGATTTTCCCTTCCTAGTAGATTATTCTGAACTTCCTATCACAATTTTCCTGAACTCCGAAATTTATTAATGGGGTTAAATTTTCAAAATTTTATGACAGAGTTGAATTTTTTAAGGGTTTATTTATGTTTAATTTTAATATTTTGTGGTTGGATTTTCACATGTGAGCTATTAATGATTATATCTATTTTTTAGGATTAAATAAAAAGGAGGACTTGTATATGGATTCGTGCCAGGAATAAAATCTAAAAAATATTTAAAATTCACCTACATAAGAATCTGCGCCACAACCTGTCTATAGCTGGAAGATATGTTTCAAACATGGAGTGACGTGTGATGTTGTTTTTACTCTCTAATCATATTTTTTTATTAAAATCGAGGTGGCAGATTATTTTTTTCTTATTGTTCCTAGGTGTAACTACTTTTATTGTATTGGATGATGATGTACCACATTTATTAAAAAAAACCCTAATGTAAATTCTTAGGGTTTTTGAGGATTAATTGCATCCATTAGATTGAATTTAATCTTGACCCTTGATTTAAAAATGTAATATCTATAAAAGGGTTGTGCCTTCTCATTTGTAAAGGGTCAGAGAAGGTTATATAATAGTTGATAAGAGGTTGCAAAGCCAGAATTGGCTAAGTTAGAGGTTAGATTCTACAAGTCAGTAGCTATAAGAGAGGAGAGAAACTAGAAATTGTTATGTAATGCTAGAGAAGATAATGCAAATGGGTTGTTGATTTGGAAAACTTTGTGTTTACCTTTGACAATTTATGGTTTCATGTTCTTAATTCTCAGTGTTAGATTTTAGTTTTTAGTTCTTTCATGATAATGGTGAAATGTTAATGATGTTGATCGATCTCCAATCCATATTTTTAGCAATTTGTTGATTGTAAGGTGTTGTGTAAAGTTAGTCTGGGCCTTATTTTGTGCTAAGTTCAACTGTGGATGCTTGTTTACATTGCACCATTTACTGGGTATGTGGATGAATGTTCATAGTCTAAAAATCTTTAGTTTCCTCAGAAGATTGCACCATTTTTGTGGAGTTGCAGGCTTGTCCTTGATTAAGCAAAAATTGGTTTTATTGGAGATTTGTCTGTTTGCAGCATTCATCATTGTTGTGATTGATTGTAGGAGTAATTTTAATCTTAGGATCTAGTTTTTTTTATTTTTTATTAGACTGTAGGAATCGGGTAGCACGACCTCCTATAAAGTGCAGTGCACCTGGTAAAATTTTTAACGTGACCAGTGGCACTGGCGAATCTTAGGATCTATTTCAAACTCTTATCTTTTTCTATTTCTTTTATTATCTAGGTTACATTTAAGAATCTGAGTATCAATATATTGCGAAATCTGATAAGTTTGAAGATCCAGTATTTGTTTGTAAGGCCCCTTGTGATTACCAACATTTTCACATTATCTCTGAGTTGTTTCACTACATTGTCAAGACCTAACATTAGAGACCTTAGGGTTATCTCTTTTACCATAGAGATTTACCTTTCAAGAGAGATAGGATATCATATTCTGTTTGAGTTGTTGTTGTGCAAAAAACACCACCAACAATGCCATATGACCAAAATTATTGCAAACAAAACAATAACCATCAAATCTTTGGGCATTAGGTTGCCTTACCGGATGTTTTCCACCATTGTTCATTCAATTTCTTGGCGTTAATTGCTTTCCACCAGATTCAGAGCTTTCACCTTTCTCAAATACTAGTCCTCTCTTATCGCCATTATCCCTTTGGCTCTTGATTAAATCATCAAGCATCGTAAAGCTATTCTTTAACTTCTCCTTATACTCATTTGCAGCAGTAAGTTCATTCTGGAGAGTATCCATCTTCTTTTCATGTTCTTCTTCATGATTCTTGGACTGCTCAACCTCATCATTGAGCCTGAAGCACTCATCGGTTTTTTCCTTCAGAGATTGTGCAAGACTCTCTTCTTTCTTCTTTTTCTCTTCCATTTCTTTAGTCATTCTCATCATGATTGACTCCATCTCATGCTTCTGAATGACATTGTCCTTAGTGAGCTTCTCACATTCTCCGGTCTTCTCCTTCAAGGCTTCAATCAAGTATTCACTTTTAGAGTTCTTGCTTTCATTATTCTTGAATTGGTCACATAACTCTTTTCTCTTTTTGATCTGCTCCTTCAGTGATTGAATGAATTTCTCTACATTCTTAAGGTTATCTTGTAATTCTCATACCTCAGACTTGGCTTGATCAAGATCTTCCATGACCACCACAAATTGTTGTTGAAGAATATTTGAATCCATTTCTTTCTGGATATCCTTTGTGGTTAGAATTATTCTAAGGAACTAGCTCTGATACCAATTGTTTGATTCAAGGAACACTAAGAGGGGGGTGAATCAATGTTCAACAAATTTAACTTTTAATAACTTATTCTGAAACACAACTTAAAATAGAGATATGATGCAAAATAGAACACAACAATCACAACACCATAACACCATAATTTTTACATGGAAACTCAGTTAAGGGAAAAACCACAGTGGAGGTTAATCCACAAGATGAGTATACTCATATAAAAGTTATTAAAAAAGGGGAATGCACTTACATTTAGGCTCACTGCTCAAAATAAGACTCACTATCTTACAAAAGGTTTAGAGGTTAATCTAGAGGGGTGAACTATGAAAGTAGCATCTATAAATTCTTGAGTATAGTTCTAGTTAAGCACAAGTATCAGATTCTACACATACAAGCTATTTTTTCACTTCTACACATTATCAACACAAAATCACTCAACCGATCTTTCGCATAAGTGAAACTACACACAATCACTCTATAGAATCAAATTAAACATCTACACACTTGTCACACACCAAAATGAAAAAACAAATCAGTCATATATATCTGCATCACCAAAATTGGTTAACTCCATATCAACTTCATCAAAAAGATGAAATGTGTAAACAGTCAGCTCAAATCTTGAGCAATCTCCAATGTGAATAACCAATGATCAGATACAACATAAGTTAGACCCAAAACAATGTTCTCGAACACTCCATGCCTCAAATAAACACCTCCCAAACATTCACAAAATATTAGATGCAACATGCCAACTAAACTTCACTAATGAACTAAAAACAATCAAACCAGACCACTTAACTATCACACCAGTCAATGCGGAGCACAAAAACTCAAAAAAAGGATGTCATATATACTGAACTACGATCACTATGATCCACAACCAAAAATGATAACATCTTCATTCAAAAATATTCGACACATGCCATATCTATCAGATGCTTTGTTCTTCCTTAGATTGCATACAGATCTTCACCTTTACTTCCAGTAGGAGCAAATACTAGAGTGCAAACCTAATATCTAACTAGGGTTGCCATCAATGACCACACT
This sequence comes from Sequoiadendron giganteum, assembly GCA_007115665.2. Taxonomy (NCBI): domain Eukaryota; kingdom Viridiplantae; phylum Streptophyta; class Pinopsida; order Cupressales; family Cupressaceae; genus Sequoiadendron; species Sequoiadendron giganteum. The sequence continues at coordinate 204,022,953 of CM021100.1, forward strand.
TGATGACTCCTGCAATGTCTCTTTGCCAAGAAGAGGTAGGTAGAGATATGGAGAGGGGAGATAGAGAGATATAGAGAGGGAAGGAAGGATGGGGGAGAGACAGGTTATACAAAGAGAAACAAAGAGAGAGAAAGAGAGGGAAAGAGAGAGAAGTCAAAAAGAAACAAAGAGGGCAGAGAGAGAGGGAGGGAGGGAGGGAGAGGAGAGGAGAGATAGAGAGTAGAGAGTAGAGAGTAGAGATAGAGAGTATAGAAGAAGGTAGGGAGGGGGACATAGGTGAGAGAGATATGTGTAGAGAGAGTGGTAGCAAGTGATGTAGGGATAAGTATGTAGAGAGAGGGAGAGGGGAGATAAAGATAAATAGAGAGGGGAGGAGAGGTAGAGGGAGGAGGGAGGGAGAGATGATGAGGTGTAGAGAGAGAGGGAATGGGGGATGGAAGGAGAGGTAGGGAGTGATAGAGAGTTATAGAGAGAGTTGTAGAGAATGATGGATGAAGAGGTAGGTAGATGGATTGGGGAGATCAAGAGAAGAAGAGAGGGAAGGAGAGAGGGAGGGAGGGAGAGAGAGAGGGAGGTGAGATAGAGAGATTTAGAGATAGAGGTAGGGAGTGATGGAGGGAGAGGTAGGTAGAGATACCTAGAAGATAGAGAGAGGTACATAGGGAAGGAGAGAGTGAGGGAGAGAGAGGGGAGATAGAATTATAGTGATGTAGGAGCATCCCTAGTTGTTGAGAAATCTTGTATCAACCAAAAACATTTATTTCCTTGCATTTTAGTCTATATCTTTATCAATAGTTTATTTTGTTTACCATATTGTCATTTCTCATATAGCATCTACATGAGGTAATATACATCATATCCAGATTTTTGGAAGTCTTCATTTGTTTATAGAAAGTTATCACTCTCAAAGTTTCATTGATCATTTGGGGCTGACCTATTCAGGAGCATCCAAAGCTTAATAGAACATCATTCAAGGAATTTTGGGTCTAAAGGGATTCGTCTTGGAGATCCATAAGATGTTTCCTTTTGAAAAAGATTATCTTTCATATTGTTTGGATGACCTACACATTTGATCATGTTATTCAGGGTTTGTTACCCTTTGAGGCTGACATGAACCATTATTGGAGCAAGAGAACCATATTTAAGATCATTTATAATTCATAAGTGGTTAGATAGTTAGTGATAATTAGATAGATATATTTTTGGATATTCAAATTTTATTGTAAAATAAGGCCTTTGTGCTAGTTGTAATGATTGTAATGCCCTTGCGATAGGCATTGCAATCATTACAAGGAATGGGAGAGAGAGAGAGGGGGGTGTTAGAGTGAAAGGGAATTATCTAGGTAGGGTGGGAGGGAGAGAGAGAAAGATAGAGGAAGGGGGTTGGAGTAAGAGGGACTTATCTAGGTAGGTAGGTAGGGAGGGAGAGAGAGAGGGGGCAGGAGGGGGAGACCTGAGAGATAGGGAGAGAGAGAGGGAGTGCGAGAGAGAGGGAGTAGGAGAGAGAGGGAGAGAGAGTGAGTGGGAGAGAGAGAGGTGGGAGGAAGATACTTTAGAGATAGGATCAGAGGCAAAGACCTTGTGAGAGGGAGAGGGGGTGGGAGATAAAGGGATGGGATTGAGATAGATGGAGTGAGAGAGAGAGACCTAAGAGAGGGAGTGGGGGTAGGATGGAGAGACTTGAGAGAGGGGGAGAAAGAGAGAGGGAGTGGGAGAGATGGGGTTGGAGAGAGAGAGACTTAAGAGAGGGAGAGGGTGTGGGAGGGAGAGACCAGAGAGAGAGAGAGAGAGAGAGAGGGATTGGAAGAGAGATAAAGGGAGTGAGTGAGAGAGAGGGAATGGGAGAGAGATATGGGAGAGAGAGATAGAGAGAGATTATGGTTTAGGGTTTAAGGGTATAGGGTTTGTTTTTGAGGGATTAGGGTTTAAGGCATAGTGTTTAGGGTTGAAGGTTTAGGGTTAAGTGAGATACCTAGATGGATGAGGGATGGATGGTTAAGGAGAGAGAGAGAGGAAACCTTTAGAACATCAGCGTTTTCTTAATGTGAGTGCATTTTTAAGAATTTGAGATATATAGGTTTTGTAAAGTAAGAAAAAAAACGCTCACGTTATAATGGGAGCACACTTTAGCTTGCTCTAAAAATGGTAAAAAGTCAGCACACCCATGATCCATGCCTACATGTTCTATTATTTTGTTGGTTATGTACGTGTTTCATAAAAAATATTTTTGATGTTGTTGGTGTTGGAGCCTAAAATTTCGTGCAAAATTTTAGGTTCCATGAGAAAAAATGTGATTCAACACTCAGAAGTACAGTTGAAAAATCTACTCAAAGGGGCCACTTCGAAAAATCATAAATTGAAGCCTCTTCAGATTCACGCAAAATCACTTTGTAGACGTGTTCATATACCATATATGAGTGTGCATTCCAACTTTCAACTTCATATGATCAGTTTTGACAAGATTTCAAAAAGGCCAAGTTGAAGGGTTCTATGAAAGTTTGTTGTCTACACAATTTTTTTTGTTAAATTAACCAACTTCAAAGGCCAATATTAAGCAACTGGAAGACTATCAAGATAAATCAATTGGTTCTCTTGATTCTCCCCATCTCAAAGTTCTTCCTTGCCAATTTTTAGGGGCATAGCACCTAATTTGGTATTTTTTCAAAGCCAAAACCAAACTGATTTTGCACAGTTTTTACATTGGCATTTCCAGAAAGTTCTCACATAAGGCAATTTTGACACCTTGTATTTTGCAAAAGAAGAAGATTGATAAAAAATAATTGTACACACATTCTCATGGATCCCAAATGAACCAATCCCCCAAGTTGTAGCTTCCCTAGTTCAGATTTGATATTTTTTCAAAAGGGCAAGTTGGTGAGTTTCAACTAAGTTTGACAGTGTAGTTTTCAGAAAATGATTAAGTGGGAAAATTTGGGAATTTACAGTTTGTAATTCCAATAAATTCAGGCCAAACCATCCTGCAACCATGTTCTCTTGTCATAGATCTACATTCTGGTGCATTTTTGTGGCTTTTGGAGATCACTTGATCATTTTTTCAAAGCAATTCCAAAGGTTGCCTAACTCATTTTGGTCACTGTGCAGCAAAGCAAAATTCCATCGATAAGAGTTGTTTGAAGTATCACCAATCAATAATATTTGTTTGAAGTCTCATCAATTGACAAGAGTTGTTTGAAGTCTCACCGATCGACAAGAGTTGTTTGACGTCTCACCAATCGACAAGAGTTGTTTGAGGTCTCACTGATCGTCAAGAGTCTCATTGATATGGGTCAAAAGGAGCAACATAGGATTAAATTTTATCAAGTAAAGTACAAGTAACAAGTGCTCAATGAATATTTATTCCTCTGGACTATTATTAAATATTTTTACTAAGAAGTGATTTTTTCTTACCAAGTGATAGAATGAAATGAATGAAAAATAAAAGGGGAGGATGATAATTATTATTTTTCATGAGAACAAAAAGAAGAAGATTAAAATATTTAATTTGCTGAAGGCAATTAATTAAATATTTTTGTCGAAAATAAAAAATATTGAAGAGCTACACAAAAATAAGTGAAGGGTCATAACCCTAAAAAATATAATGTATATATGTACAGTGAAATCACAAGATCATGAGAAGGAGGAGAATGAGAATTAGAAGTAGGTAGTTGATAGGTTGATCAGTTGTTCCAGTAAAATGATATGTATTGTAAAATATTTTAAAATTATATAATGGAGAAGAATGCACAAATTTGGTGATCCAATTATGGTGTCGGTTGTTTGTTGAAATAATTGAAAATATTATTTGGTTGTCTCCAAGGTTGAAATTTTCTTATTATTTAAATTGATGTATCAAGGATATTTTCACTTTATCAAAGCACATTTTTTGCTCTTGTGTGGTTCAGTAAATTGGCTCCTTCAAGGAAGGATTAAATTGTTTTAATTCAATCACAATAATTTGGAAAAAGGTCATTTGGATTGATAAGAAGAACCTCATAATTGCATCCTTGCACGTTTATGCCAATCATAAACTTATAAAAGTGCCAAAAAATTTGAATTGTATCTAGAAATAGGACACGCATATCATTCACCTCTTGACCCCATTAGCCCAATAGAAGTAGGCACGGTCATACCCATTCTATTTTAGAATTTTATAAAATATTGTTCAAACATTCACATTTCAAATTTCAGTAGGAGTAGTTAGCAAGCTTTACATCTATTTCACACTAGTGTGCCATAGTGAGTAGATTTCCCAACTTTGGAACCACATCCAAACATTCAAATCTGCTTTTTCATTTAGGTACACCCACCTTGGTTTTGCAAAGCCTAGAGAGTAGGGGGTTATCAATTAAATTTACCCCATCCATTCGCCAAAAACATACTAAGAGATTGGCACCCTCTTATGGTTTAAAACCCACGTTTTTTAGAACCAATAGTTGGGAAACATAGATACGAAGTTTTCACATTTTATCACCTTTGCATGAACTTTCCACCACCTTTTTATGGTTTGTCAACTTAGGAAGGAGCAAATAATAGAGTTTTCACATCGAATTTGATATATATCAATTCAAGTCTCAATTTTTGTATTGTTGCAATGTTGTGATTGAATTATAGGAATTTAAGATTATATATGTAGATACCTAAATTTGACCACTTATATTTGGTCAAATTTATCCCTTTTCATTTAAATCTCTTTTCATCTATGTAAATTAGGTAATATTGTTATTATTTAATTAATATCCCTAAAGTCCTCTAAATCCCTAAGGTATTTAATTAAACAATTAAATAATTTATCTCCCTTACCCTTTCTATCCCATAAATTAAATAAATAGATCTTATTTATTTATTTAATGCCTCATATGTCACATCCTCCATCAATTTTTATTAATCACTAATCCTAATCCTAATCCTAATCCTAATATACCCACTAAGCATTTGCACACACTTAATCCTCGATTAAGTGAGTCAACCCTTACCATCACATCAATCACATGGGTCTTGTCCCATCATGGTACCCTTGTCCCTCTCGACTCATCTTATTGTGCCACTTGGCACAATCTCATGATTTGAGAGATCATATCTCATATCCACCATTCATTTCCATCGTCCAATCCTAGCCATTCATCTCATTATCCCCTAATCTATTTATCCCAACACTTAGTCATTTTCATCTCTCTCTCACCCACTTTTGCACTAGAGCATTGTTGTGCTACCAAAATTTTGAGTCAACACACAACCCATTACACATCGTGGACACATCTACACAACAAGAGGCTTTGCACACCGGTTTCAGCTCCTCATCACCCTATCTTGAGTGTTTTGCTTGTTTTTAGTCTTTTGCTTCATTTGGTTGCATTTTTAGATAGATTAAAAACACTTCCCACATTTCTAGCATGCTCGATGGGACCCACATCATGGGTCCAACATTTAAAATTTGTTGTTGTTTGAGTTTTGCAGGTTCAGGTTTACACACAGGGGTGAATCTACCCTGATGGGTGAATTTGTGCCTTACATAGGTGAATTTGCATCCAAAAACAGGTGAACCTGATAGTAGAGGAAAATTTTCCTATTACAAAGGAAAATTTGCATTCACCAAAGACAAGAAAATTTTCCCTTTTTGTGAAAGATGGGTGAACCTACCATTTGAGACAAAACTACTATGGTCAAAAGCATGAACCTGCCTTTTGAGGCGAAACTGCTCACATTATAAGGGAAAATCTGACTTTTGGTGTAAATTTGCAGAATCGAGTGAATTCGCCCATCCTCATGTAACATATGAATTTCTGCAACACATAATTGTTAGTTGAACATTATAAAATCTTGCATATTATATCATATAACAATGGAATACAATAGAGAATAAATGAGAAAAGAAATGAACTAGATTGATCTCACCCATGTCTTCTCTCCTCCATGCTTCACTTCCATTGTACCTTCTTAAGATTGCTGTGATAATAAAGCCCTCAGATTTGTGAGCAAATTATCTATGCTTAGCCCTAGCACTGCCTTTGAAGGATTTAAATTACTAAACTATACAACTAGAAACCCAATCCTAATATGCAAGTAATAATAAGCCTAAAGATAAGAAATGAAATGCCTGTAGTAAGAATAAATTAAGTAATGATTGATCCCAAAATGAGATCAAGATTGTCATTTTATAGAAAATGCAATCTTGAACAGACAGATGAGATGAGAGATTGACAAAATACCCTAGAATCAATGGTCAATATTCAATAAGGCAGCTCTCAATTAGGGTTAGGGAAAAATTCCCACATGTGTGAATAAGATTTAATTAAATGAATTAAATCAAGACTGAATGTGACAGTTGAGATGAAATTAGTAAAAATCAGAAGACAAGAGGATGAGATTTTAGAAGATCAATAATTTTAGAAATTAATTGATTTGTAGAGGAATAATTCCATTTTGAATTAAATTAATTCAAAATAGGGATTTTGTGAGGTAAGCAGTAATTGATTTTTGAAATCAATTACTAAATCAAGAATTAGTTAACCATGTGAGATATTTTTAAATGATTTGTTTTATTTAAAAATATAGAAGTGTCACATGCCATAATTAAATAATTAAAATAATTATTTAATTTAGAAGAATTTGTTAATTAATTAAATAAATTAATTGAATTTATTTAATTAAGAGGATTTAGAAATTAGTGACATATCAAATCAATATAATTAAATATATTTATTTAATAATCAGGAGGACATTAATGATAAGGATTAATTAAATAAATAAGATTTTATTTAATTAAGAGAAGACTTTGACCATTAGTGACATATTAAATAGATAAATAAGATTTATTTATTTAATAATCATGAAGAATGAGAGACTATGAATTAATTAAATGATTATGCATTATTTAATTAATAGTTGAATGGGTTAGAAACATCATTAAAATGTTATAATCATGTTATGACGAAAGGTGGTAAAAATAGTGGTCGTAGGCCTAAGTCATTTTTAGGTGTCTACATTTGCCCCTCTTTGTCATAATGCGGCTTGTCGCATTGTGGCAAAGAAAAAAGGTCAAGAATATGCCCCAGCAGAGGTACGGAGTGCCTATGCCCCCTTGGGAAAAATTTTCAAATTTCGACCCGGGGTTAGAAAAATTTGGAAAATATCCTGACTGATTCAAATTAAAATAAAAAAAGTAACGACATGAATGGTTTCAAAAATAGAGGATGCTAAGCTAGCCAAAATGTCGATCAAAGGCGGTCAAATGAGCCTCCAATATAACCTACTAGGTCAAAACCCTAATTTTCAGCCTATAAATAGGTTGAAAAGGTCAATTCAAATGTCATTTTCTCTTTTGTCATATAATTTTTTTAGAAATTAGAGCTCTAAGGGATGATGGTGATTCCAACAACTACACACCGTGGATACCGCACGTGCACATTCTGATGACCTGAGGGCTCAGGGGCATCGGTAAGTATCCTGTCCCCTTTGTCAAATTTTAAATTTAATGCATTTATTAGGGTTTAAAGGGCGGGAATCAAATGCATTGTGATGCAAATGTTGTCGCATAAGCCACAAATGCCTTCGTGTTCATTGCATTTGACTGCATTGCGACGCAAGTGCCATGGGGTAGACTAGTTTTTTGTATGATCGCACATTTGCAAGATAAAGCGATGTAGTCACCATGTTGCAACACAAACGAAGATTTTGCGATGCATACGTTAGTATGCAATGCAATTGACATCTCGAATGATGCAACTGCCAAATTGAGACGTGATTGATATGTAGGCCGACGCATTCGTTATCCAGTTGCACATTTTCTAGATGGAACGATGCATTTGACGCAGTGCAACACAATTGCCATGTGTCGAGTCGCAACTAACTGATTGTGACGCATTTGCGGTCAACGCAACTCAATTGAAGTTGACCAAAGTTGACTTTTATTGACCTTAGTTTTTAGATTCCTTTATGTACCCTTGACTTGCCAGTAGTAGTAAACTTTCCATAATGTTGTTCAATGTGTGTTAATCCTTGGCCTTTCCTTGTGTAGAGTCGACTTGAGCCCATTTATACCCGTGAGTTCCAACTAGCTACTTATGCTTTCTGAGATCATCTCAATGATAGACAAAGATAGTGGTTCATGGCCCTAGACCTATACCATGTTACCTACATGCCCGTTATTCGGGCAAACTGAGGTTTCCTGAAAATCCTCTGTGAGAGGTGGCATTCTGAGATTTGCTCATTCCACCTGCCTACTGGAGAGGCGACAGTGACTTTGGAGGATGAGTACCGCATTCTCTATATTCTGATTAATGGAGAGAGGGTGGTCTATGATCCACACCAAGGGTGACAGGCCCTGTCAGAGATGTATGAGGGGGTCGATGGTACACAGTTGGCCATGGATGGTTACAAGATCGGCTGGGATGTTGTAGCCAACCAGTTCCCTAGGTTTGATGCCATTCTTATGACTCTGATCACCGGATTATTGATCCCAGATCATCATGGTCACGAATTTCCCATTGGATGGGGGGATGTTCTTGTTCACATGCGAGCATAGAGGATAGTTTTTGCTTGGGGGCCTTGTTTGTTGGCCATGTTGTACCACCAGTTACATGAGGTAGTTTACCACCAGGGGCACAGTATCGGTTGTGGCACTACCCTCTTGATGATCTGGGTATGGGAGCGTATTCCCGTGTTTTGACCATCGGTGTAGATTCAGCAGCTAGGTGATGGGATGCCCTATGTTTACTTATATGCCAGATCATTTAGTTAGAATCATGGAGATACCAGGTACTAACATCATTGGATTGATATGATGATCAACTTTGTTTGGAGAACTTACAGTGATTGTGCTTAGTGGGCAGATGAGGATTGCCATTTACCCTTTTGTAGGTAGTTTCGATATCTAATTAGCCCACAATACAGACACATCGGATCATTGAGATGTACCTGCCCCAACGAGTATTACGACAGTTCGGCAAGCAGCAGATTGTGCCAGTAGGCATGACAAAGTATGCTTGGTCTTCCAGGGAGACCATGTGGGGGTCATCCATATCAGTTATAGTAATAGAGCAGCAGGTTGAAAACTTGGTGGTAGTTCAGTGGGTATGGAGAGGGGGTCTAGTAGATCCAAGGATGTCTATTGAGTTTGACACCTGATGGCAGGTTCACAGGCCCATCCCTTTGACAGATCTGGATGGTCCATTGTCAATAGATCATAGATTAGTCATTCCACGGATACCGAGGAGAGGTCAGGGTGGCAGAGATGGAGAGAGAGATGGCAGATGTGTCAAGGGTAGAGATGGAGGTAGGGCAGGTGAAGGCCGAGATGGGGGAGACAGAAGAGATGGGAGGGGTGTGAGGAGGAGGAGGGATGGCAGAGGGTGGAGGCAGGCTAGGAGAGTCAGGCAGAGAGTGGGTGGTGTACCATTGTCACCCATCCGAGAGGAGGGGGAGGAGAGAGAGGAGGAGTTAGAGGTGGGGGTAGAGGAGGTCAGAGGTGGAGAGGAGGAGTTAGAGGTGGGGGTTGAGGAGGTCAGAGGTGGAGAGGATGAGGTGGAGGTGGCAGTAGAGGAGGTGGTAGAGGAGGATCCCCTTGTTGGGGGACACCCTCTTGATATTGATGTGGAGGAGGTCAGATATGAGGAGGAGGAGGAGGAGGAGGAGGATGAGGCAGATCAACAACTGCGAGAGCGCATGATCTCAAGGGATGATGAGGGTGATAGATCACTGATTTTGCCTATTGATGCTACTATTGATCAGTGGATCATAGACCTACAAAGTAGACTTGATGCAACCTTGTCTCAGAACAAGGCCTTAGCAGTAGAGTTAGAGGTCACCCAGGTGGAGAGAGATCAGGCCATTCTCCGACAGCAGGAGTTAGATCAATGGGTGACCGAGTTTGCAGAGCTATGTTTTGGACTAATAGGGGATATGACTCGAGAGTTAGCCAGGATGGCAGAGAGCAGGGGCCAATACAGGGTGTTATATGAGCAAGTTGTTCCACCAAATAGACGGGACCCAGGGTTGTCCCGATCCTACAGCAGGACATGTAGTGGCAGCCGGGCACACAGCAGCAGGTCACATAGCAGTAGTTACACCAGTGCTGGGGGATCTACTGCATCAGGGCAGTCGTCAGGTCATAGGTCTCATAGTTCTCACAGGAATTCATCAAGGCATAGTCAGAGGTCAGAGCATGGTCACAGATCAGTGTCCTCAAGGTAGCAGATAGGGTAGAGTCAGCCTCCGGTTACCGATCCCTCAGGATCACAAAGTCAGACACAGGATACCTCTCCCATCCAGGTCACATTTCACATGGTCGGTCAGACATAGTCACCTTGCAGTTCACCTCCACTGGATGGAGGAGGGCCATCCTAGGACTTGTTTTGTAGACATTTGTATTTTGATATTCGAGCCCGCGAGCTCTATTTTTGGGATACCATATGACTCTATCCTGTGACATGACACTTTTTTGAGATTTATATATATGCGCAATGCAGTTTTGATGTGGCCTATATGATGCTATATGTTATGGTATTCTAATGCTTTATGAGATGCTTATGTGATGTTTTTATGATGCTATGAGGTGTATTTATGCTCATGTTTATGAATGCATTTATGGATGTGGTTATGTATGTATGTATTATGTAATGTGATGATGATGTGATTCCTAAATGATAATACAAATGTTTATTTATGATGCTTATATGTTGATGCAAATCTTATTTATGATGTCTATATGTTGATGCAAATCTTATTTATGATGTCTATATGTTGATGCAAATGATGGTTTTTATGGATGGATGTAAATGCTAGCATTTATGCAATGTGAATTGTGGTATTTGATTTATGTAGATGTGAATATGAAATGCTCATGCCATTATGTATGCAATTTTGTTTTTGTATGTCACAGGATATCATCAAAGGATGAGAGAAGAGAAGGCAAAGATGGATGTTAGTGTGAAGAAAGATATGCATATTAGTGTGAAAACAAAATCCTTCAAAGCTTTGCTATAGTGCTATCCTAGTTTCTCTTTAATCATCATTGGGCGAAAAAATGTCATGATGGTCAACAAACACTATGATATGACATAGATCAATAGTGTGCAAGGTCGAACCATCACGTAGGTCAACAATCACAGAAAAAGGATGATCATGACTCATGCAAGGAACACAATTTCCCCTAGTCATGTTATCATTATCAACCGCCAGAAAAACCAAGCCAATCATGAGACATTGTTGCTTCTCTAAATCCTGATGATAGGACATCCTTGAGAAACTAGCCACATGATAGTAAAAGATAGACAGTAAAATCATCATACTACGTCGTTGCTTCTGTAAATCCTAAAGTCAGGACATTCTGGAGAAACTAATAGTAGAGTGATAAGAAGACAAGGATAATCATCATGATATGTCATGGTTCCTAGGACATAAGGAACTAATATCATTATAATCATCAAAAGACAGAAAAAAAGAAGTTTGCCAAGTGTTTGCCAAGTGTTTTAATGTCAAGCGATATCAAATTTAGGAAGGTCACATCCTGAATGACATTGATATCAAGGAGACCGATTCTCAGAGTTAGGAGAATCCATCGAAATGCTACGTGATGATGACGATTCTTAGGAAGGACACATCCAAAAGCATAAAAGAGATGACGAGAGTTGCATTTCAGAAGGACACATCTAAAAAATAACCCAAAATTTGGCCAGGGTGAATTGTCTTGATAGAATTTTTGACTACATGTCATTACTGACATGCTAAATTGACTGAAGATGTTGGTGAAATAGGTTGTCGATAGATTGATAGTTTGAGATTGATAGAAGATTTTCTTGATTTGAAGATAACCTGACGTGTCTGAAAATGTTGTGCCATGAACCCTAATGGACTAACCTAGTGCAACCTCGAGGGCTCATTGGTTTGATGGCCTTGCCTACATCGTGCACTCAGAGACCTTGTAGTTTGACACGAACAATGATGTTATCCAAAGGAAAAAAAATTGAATCATGATTTTATTTTGAAAAACCTAAAAAGACTGACCTAATGTCTCAAGGATTCAAAGATGAATCTTGCCTAGGTAGCAAATGCGTAGAGACAACATAGTTCAGACTTGGAAAAAAGACTGAATGATATGATCGATTGAATTTATCAAATTGACTTCGACTTTGTTTTTTAGATTTTGATATTGATTTGGATGCTTTTGTATTTTCTCAGGACATTTTCTGATTTTTAGGACTTTTTAAGAATGCTCGATCATGTGCAGTACCCACTGCAGTTGCATGATAAAAATCTTGCCACCAGACAGGTCGGGGAATACCCAAGTCCAATGATATGGAGATAGGCAGACAAAAGACAAGGATATGCAAGGGATGATGTCAACCAAATGCTAACCATGACTGAAATCGACAGGAATTTGGACGGATGCCATGAATGTGTCAGGTGTTTTTGATTATGACGAGTGGGTAAAGGTTGATTTGAGTAACAGTAGATGGCGAAGCAATGATCGGCTACGCATGGCGCCTGTTTGCCAAGTTTTCACTATTCGATGAATTCATTTCTTTTTACTATTTTTTGCCATTTTTTATTTTTTTTTATGTCACCAAGACGCTTGTTTTCCAGGTTTTCATCAAGGGACAATTTTTTTGTTTTTCATTTTTTTGTATTTTGTAGGTTTTTTGGCCAAGCCCTCTGATGCTATGTGTAGAAATTTCTCAGATGTAAGCTATTGATGGGTTCTGTCAGCTGTTCTCCATCAGGTGTGGCCAAATGATAAGCTCTAGAACCAAATGCAGCAGTAACGGTATAAGGACCAAGCGAATTAGCTTCAAACTTTCCCAGTTTTTCATGGTCCGCCTAATTTTTGGGATTCTGCATTTGGACTAAGTCACCAATTTCAAAATTTCTTACCATTACTCTTTTGTTATAGCTTTGGCAAAGATGATTTTGATATGCCTACAAATGATTGAAGGCATTTTGTCTTCTTTCTTATAGCATTTCTAACTCATGTAGGCGAGTATGTCTGTACTCTTCATCATCAATCATTCCTTTCAAGGAGACTCGAAGAGAAGGAATTTCGACCTCGATGGGCAATATGGCTTCAGATCCATAGACCAAGGAAAATGGAGTGGCTCTAGTAGTGGTACGAATGCTAGTACAATAAGCTCATAAAGCAAGATTGAGTTGTAGGTGCCAATCTCGGCCAGCATCGTTGACGGTCTTCTTCAGTATGCGAAGGATTGTTTTATTTGACGCCTTAGCTTGGGTGTTGCCTTGTGGATAATATGGGGTGGAAAAATGGTGTTGGATGTGGAATCGCTCATAGAGTTCATGAACATCCTGATTTTTAAATGGACTACCGTTATCTATGATGATGGATTGTGGGACACCATAGTAGCAAATGATGTAATTTAGAATAAACTTGGAGATTTGCTTACCAATGATGTAAGTGAGAGGGATGACTTCAATCCACTTAGTAAAGTACTCAGTGGCGGTGATTATGAATTTGTGGCCATTAGAAGAGGATGGATGGATTCTACCCACGAGGTTGAGTCCCCATTATGCGAAAGGCCATGGAGAAGTGATCGGTCTCAATTCCTATGCAGGTGCATGAATTAGGTCACTATGCACCTAGAATTTTTGACATGTTCTGACAAACTGAAGAGCATCTTTTTCCAATGTTGGCCAATAGTACCCCAATCTAGTGACTTTCCTAGCTAAAGTTGGACTACTCGAATGAGATCTACATATACCCTCATGTACTTCTCATAAAGTTGTTTAGGCTTCATCAGTGTCGAGACAATGAAGAAGGGTGCTATCAAAGCCACAGCGGTATAAGGTGTCACTTACGATGGTATGTCTGGCGGCTTTTCAGATAAAGGACTTTCTTTGGTTGTTGGACAAGTTGGGTGGGAGGGTTTGGGATTTTAGATAATCATAGATGTCTTGGTACCATGGCGAACTGGGACCAACAATCTTGCACACCATTTCTGACTCTAGAATATCGTATGCAGGAATCAACAATTGTTCCACTAAGAATTCAAATTGTGATACATTCTTAGGGATGTCTAAGAGAGATCCAATAGTGGCCATTGCATTGGCTGCCTTATTTTGTGTTCTTGGGATTTGTTCAAATGCAATCATTTTGAAATATGTCATAAAACTATCTACCATTTTTTTCTAAGGAAGCAACTTTTCATCTTTTGTGTTGTAGTCATCATTCACTTGGTTGATGACTAGCTGAGAATCCCCGAATATGAGCAATGTCTGGATTTTCCATTTAATTGCTATCTTGAGACCTGTGACCAATGCCTCGTATTCTGCAATGTTATTTGGACAAGGGAAGGCAATCCAAAATGATTAGGAATTGAATCCCCTTGTGGTGTGATAAATAATATGCCAGCTCCTGAGTCGTGACCAGTGTGGGACCCATCAAAGTATAGTTTCCATTGTAGAGTTGGTTTTACATGAAAAATAGACTCATCCGAAAAATCAGTTATCAACGGATGAGTAGCTTGGATTGGTGCATCTTCCAGTTGGTCTGCTATTACTTGACCTTTTATTGCTTTGCGCTCCACATATTGTATGTCGTACTCACTTAATATCATGACCCATTTCACCAGATGACCTGTCAATGCTGCTCGACTCAGGAGATAATTTAATGGGTCAATTTTAGCTACCAAATGTGTTTGATGGCTTAACATGTAGTGTCTTAGTTTTTGTGTTGTGAATACAACTGCAAGGCATGCCCGTTCAATGGTTGTGTAGTTGAGCTCATATCCAATTAGTGTGCGACTGATGTAGTATATGGCTCTTTCTTCTTCTTTGTGGTCATTTTGTGCCAATAATGTCCCTAGTGCATTTGTCATTGCAGAGACATACAGGATCAATGGTTTTCCCTCAATAGGCGGCATCAGCACTGGCGATGCTAATAGATATTCTTTAATTTGGTCAAATGCTATGTTGCATTTATCTATGCATACAAAAGGATTTCTTTTGTGTAAAAAATATTGAAATGGTTGATATTTGTCTGTCAATTGTGCGATGAAACGACGAATAGACTGCAATCTACCCTGAAGTGTTCTTAGCTTACTAATTCCTTTTGGTGGAGGCATGTCCATAATTGCTTTTACTTTAGTAGGATCAACTTCTATGCCTCATCGTGAAACTATGTATCCCAGTAGTTTTCCTAAAGTGACTCCAAAGACACATTTCTTTGGGTTTAGACGGACCTTGTAAACTTCTAGCCGTATGAATATTTTGTCTAGTACTTTGAGATGATCTTTCCATGTCAAAGATTTAGCCAAGAGGTCATCCACATAATCTTCCATTAGAACATGCATCATGTCATGAAAGATTGTTGTCATAGCTCTTTGGTATGTGGCACCTGCATTCTGTATACCAAAAGGCATGACATTCCAATAGTATGTTCCCCATGGGCATGTGAATTCCATTTTGTGTTGATCCTTAGTTGCAATTCGGATTTGGTTATAGCTAGAGAAACCATCCATAAGAGATAGCATCTTATATCCTATTGTAAGGTCTACAATCATGTCTATATTTGGCAATGGGAAATCATCTTTTGGACAAGCCTTATTCAAATCTCTGAAATCCGTGCAGATACGGATTTGTCCATTTGGTTTTGTAATAGGAACAATATTGGATATCCAATCAACATAGTCTATTGACCTTATGAACTCAGCATCCAGTAATTTCTTTAGTTCAGCCTTGACAAGTAATGCAATCTATGGGTGCATTTTGTGCAACTTTTGTTTGATTAGCTTAATTCCTAGGATTAAAGGAAGGTGATGCAGAACCAATTCAAGATCAAATCTTGGCATGTCAGCATATGACCATGCGAAGTTAACTTTCCTTTCTTTGAAGAATTGTTGAAATTCAGGTTTTTCTTCGTCTAACAATGATGCGGCCAAGAGAATCATTTTGGGATTCTCTGGTGTGGCTATGTTAACTTTTGTTGTGTCTTCAATGAGCATAGCTGATTTTTCCTATGTTACGGGAAGAAAGTCCAATCCTCCATCCTTAGGCGCCTCAGAGAGGTTTTCACCTTCGGATACGTCCTTTGTTTTTACTATTTTACTGTCAGAAGGTGCCTTGTGGTTTTCACCTAAAGACATTTCTTTTTCTTTTTTATTCTTTATATTTTTGCGACTGGAGGATTGCATAGACTCCTTGAAATAAGCTGCACAATCTAGATCAATGGAAAACCCTATTTGGTGATCACCCCACAGGATACCTTCGTAGAGTCCCATGAATTCTGCAATTGCCTCATCATTCTAAAAAATGTCCATCACTGGTGGAGCTTGTTGGTCCCAGTCGATCAGTTGTGGGTAAACAACGGAGATCCCATTGTCAGTGTTGGTGAAGAATGGGGAGGATGCGGAAAGTGTGCAAATTGAAGCCTCAAGTGTAAAGGCAAAGTTGTCAATTTTAACTTCCATGTTAGATGCAATAGATGGACTGCACTCTGAGTCAGATGAATCAAATTCGAAATCGTAATACAAGATAAAATCATCATGACTAGTGGTTGGCACTTCAAAAGTATGGATAGTGGGCTCAGAAAAGTTAGGCTCATGGGTGGGCTTAGGAGTGGGGTGGGATGATTCAGGTGTTGTCGATGACACCTTTTGTTCTTTCGGATTCCAAGGAATTTTTACCCATTCCTTATTTTTGGAATGTCGTTCAATAGGGTCAATGTTATAGTCCAAGCGGAATCGTTCTTCAAAAGGAAGTTGACTAGGTTCTAGGAATAGTTCATCAATATCAGATTCACTCAGGGTTTTGTCAGATCCCCATTCCCATTCATTTTAGTCAGTTTCGGTAAGGGATTCTTCACATGTCTCAACACTTTCTGTAGCCATTACAACCTTATTTTGAAAGTTCAAGGGTATGTTGATCGTCACTTCCGAATTGGTCAAACCCTAGCCCTATATTTCTTGGTCTTGCAGTCATGATAATAGGTTCCCTTCTTCCATTTTTTTTCTTTCCTAGGCCGTTGGTGCCATCAAAACCTAGGGTTTTGCATATATCATAGCCTTTTCCATAGAGATGTAATGGTAGTGGAGATAACTCTGTTGGGTCTTTGTAGATCTAGTTATCTATGTCGATAATGACATCATTACCCATGTCACCCCATCGTGTAAAAACACTTTTTGGTTGAACTTTGAAAGTTGTTTTGGGCTAAACTGCAAAACATGGTCTACCATAGACTTTAGGTGGCTTTGGTATTGTGGTGATACAGTAAGCCGTATTCAATTTGAATTTTCCACAACCAACGTCCTGGATCTGAAAGTCTTTACTTGGTATGGAGGCCGAGGAAGATGGTGTGATAGAAGGTGATGGAATGGATGATTTTATGAGTGTCAATGGGTCAATATATTTGGATGAGGTGGAAGATGAGGCTTCCCAATATATGGGGACCTGGTGCTTAGTAGTGGCTCGCAGTTTGCTACAGTATTAAAATGGATCAAGATCTCCTAAGATAGTAATCTCAGTGCCGTCAAAAGGAAATTTCAAGCATTGGTGGTATGTGGATGGAATGGCCTTTAGAGCATGAATCCAGGGGTGACCAAGTAAGATGTTGTAATGTATGTTACGATCTAGGACCTAGCATGTTGTATCTATGATAACTGGTCCCACTCAGAGTGGAATTGTAATGATGCCTTTAGAAGTGTGTTCTTCATCATCATATGCCTTGATGATGATGCTCTTGCTAGCATCTACACATGCATAAGAGAAACCAAGGGCTTTGACCAATTTTAGAGAGTAGATATTCAATCCTGCTCTGCCATCTACTAAGACTCGTCTAACCTTATGCTTGTGGACAAAACCTCAATGTGAAGGGCATCATTATGAGATGGTTTGGGTGAGGAGTAGTCACTATCTGAAAAGGTGATGTGATGAGGAGAATTCAGATATCCGACCATAGTCTCAAAGTGGTTGACATCAATGTTGTTTGGGACGGACGACTCTTGCAAAAATTTATCCAAGATGGCCTTGTGTGTGGGTGAGATACGAAGCAATTCGAGAATGGATATTTGAGTGGGTGTTTTATTCAATTTCTCAATAAGATTGAACTCCAGTTTAGGGGTTGACTGTCTTGCAGACGGACCAGGTATGGTGATCTTAGGTTGACGTGTAGAAGGACTAGGGATGGTGACCTTGCCTTTACGCATGGTGACGTTACACTCTGAGACCTTTTTAATGGTAATGGTATTAACACACACATCTTCATCAGTAGCACGAAGATTGTTAATGGTCGTACCACTAGGGTAATTGTATGTAGGAAAAAAATTATCATAGGCCGAATAAATGTGGTTGGCTTGATTGTTGTTATTATTCATACCAAATGAGGAATCTTTCCCATGATCCTACAGTGGGTTTTTGTGGATAGTATGATCCACATTAGATATGAATGATTGACCACCCAATTCAATGGTGTGGTTCTCAATGAGGTCTTGTACTAGATTTTGCAATTGACGACAAGAGGAGGTTTTGTGCCCTTTGACACGATGGTAATCACAAAATGTGTTGTCATCCCACCACGATGGATTGAACTGACCAAGGTCATACGGTTTTGGCTCTTCTAGTGTTATGACACCATTTTGAATTAGTTTCTTCAAGACAATTTCAATAGGTTCACCCAAAGGGGTGTATGTGTGTTTTGGGAATTGTTGGGGTTGACGTGGCTGCCTTTGATTTGTTTGCGCATAATTGTTTTGGATAGCATTGGCAATCGGTGTCGGTGTAGTTACAGGTGCATTTTGATTTTGTTGTCCTTTGATTGTGAGTACATGACCTTTTGTATTGATAGTTTTTGCATCAACTACACCGTCGTTGGTGTAACATTAGATTAAATCTATGATGATAAGATCTACAACTAGAATGAACAATATTAATCCTATTCTAAATCAGAACTAATCTAAAATCAAACAATAAAGAATGAAATTGAAAACATGATGAATAATTAACAAACTAAATTGATCTCACCGAATATGCATTCACCCTTTCGAATTAACTCCATTGCTCTTCTCCATTTTTCCTTTTTAGTGTTCTTGCCCTCATATTTCTATGTTTGAATGCAAGTATAGCTATGTTGAATGTCTAAGAAAAATATCGAAGATTGTTTCTTCTCGAAAGTGTATAATTTCGGGAGGAGGAATAATGATAATGACGGGCCATTTTATAGATTTTGTGTTTTCAATTGATCGACTCAGATTAAAAGAGAGATCAACGGATGAGATTGATCAATGCCATGCAATGAGTTATGTGACAGATAGAACGCGAGTTAGAACATGAGTTCAACTACAGGATAAAGACTAATTTAGAATGTGAGTTCACAATCTTAATCTCCAAAAATAGAAGAAATAGACTTTGTATGCAAAAGGAAAAGTTAGAAGTTGAAGAATAAATGCATTCGAATGCAAACATGAGTTAGAACTAGTTAATCGACTAGTTGTGACAGAGAGTTCTCTCGAAGAGTTAAACTGGTGTTTGAACTGAAGAGACAACTTGGAGAACTAGAAATAGAACTCAAGTCTGAAGGTGAGTGAATGTAAGAGATAACTGAATGTTAGAGGAATGTGACATAATTAATTAAATAATGAATTAAATGTTAATTTAATTCAATATTCAAATATAAGACTTTAATTAAATAAATAAAGTAATTTATTTAATTTGACTGTTTGAAAAGGATAATATGAATAATTAAATAATAAATATTTAATTATAGATGAAGGGGGTTAAATGAATAATTAAATAAAGATATTTAATTATAGTTGGAAAAGTATGATAAAGGGGTAATTAAATAATTGATAGATAAAGGGGGAGGAATTAATTAGTTCGCAACATAATTAAATAAATATGATTTATTTAATTAATCAAGTTGAATAAAGGGTGATTTATGAATTAATGAATTAATTAAAAAGGGGTATTTAATTAATAGAGGAAATATGTGTTAGAAAGGCTAATTAAATAATTAACATTATTTAATCAAGAAAAAGGACTATAGAAAATTATGTCGAATGTGTACTTGCAGGCCTAGACCAATTTTCGGTATCTATAGTTTTCCCCTCTTTGATACAATGTCGGTATGACGTTGTGTCAAAAAAAATATGCCCCGATCATGCCCTAGCATGAAACAGGTTAAGGTATGCCCCCTCGGGAAAATTGACACATTTTTGAAAGATTCAAAAAAATCAAGAAATATTCCTGATAAGTCAATTTGATAGTCAGAAATGCTATGGAGTTGACGAAAATGAATGTGGAGTTTATACAGATGAATGGGAGTCGTTTGAAGTTGAAAGGTAATGTGACCAGTAGATTAGGTCAGAAGAAATGCCATTTTGAACCCACCTATAAATAGAAATTAGGGCTAACCCTAGTTCATTTGCACTCAGAGGAGATAGAAAAAGATAAGAATTTTCTCTGACTAGCGGACGAAATGGAACCTATTCCATACATGAAACATCACGATTATCGGATCTGGACTTTCAGGAGGCCAGCTGACATAGGACCATCGGTATGTACCCGAAAATGAACTTTTGAAATTATGTTTTTGCACATTTTTCTAGGCATATAAAAAGCATCAAGCAAATGCGATGCATCGTGAACAAAGCATATGCCATCGTATTCGCTGCATTTGATTGTGAAACGATGCATGTGTGAATTCACGCGTAGGCTAGAATAGGCTCTAAGGCAAATGAACGCATTTGAAGAATCATGCACCGCATGTGTATACATGCAATGCATCTGCTGAGGGGTTAGATTCATGTGACCTAGTGCATCGCATATGTGCTAGGGACCACATATGTCGTAGAAATGTAGGCTATGAAAATGCACCGCATTTGTTAAAATGCACCGCACTTGTTAAAATGCACCGCATTTGTTAAAATGCACCGCATGTGTTGGAAATAGAGAGGTTAAGTAAACTTCAATGCATTTGAAATAAATGACCGCATGTGGTTTAATGAACCGCATGTGCAGTAGTAGAATAGGGGTTGGGAAATATGCGATGCATATGTAATATGCACCGCAACTGAGGCTAGGTGTAATGCATTTGAAAAAAATGCACTGCATCTATCAATGTGAGCCGCATTTGGCTGGTGAATTGTTTGAAAAATTTTGCTAAGTAAAACTTGAAATTTTTTTGACATCATGGTTTAAATGCAGGTGGTTCTAGATCCTATTTATACACGGGAGTCATGACCAGATACGTTTGATCTGAGAGAGAATTTGACTTATGCAGAGATTCGATTGCTATGGGTTCGAGGTCTATGACATTGTTTGTCTATGCCTGCCATTTGGGCGAACAGGGGGATGTTGACGGCACTGTGCGAGCGATGGCATTTTGAGACATCGTCATTTCATTTTCCAACTGGGGAGGCCACTGTCACATTAGAGGATGTGTATAGAATTTTGAGACTACCCATTAGAGGAGAGCGGGTTACATATGATCCCCCACGAGGGTTGACTGAGTTGGCGAGGTTTTATCAGGTTGATGACATTAGTATGCTCTACATCAAGCACTATGAGATTAGATGGCTAGTGTTAGTAGACAGATACGACAAGATTGATTGCATCCTATGTACATTGATTGGGGGTATTGTGCTTCCAGATAGATGAGGTCATGGCTTTCCAGTGGGATGGGGAGCTATGTTGGTTGGTATGTTGGAGAGTGAGACGAGATATGCATGGGGTCCATGTCTACTCGAGATATTGTATTTTCATCTACATGATATTGCGTATAGAGATGCACAGTGATTAAGTTGTGGGATGACACTGTTGATGATATGGGGGTTTGAGAGGATAGCGATCTTTCATCCTCCAATGACAGTAGAGCGAGAGCAGAGATTTCTGTATGTGTTCTAATATACTGGATAGATTACTCAGACACATGTTGGAGACACAGGATACTGGAGACATGCATTGGATACACTCGATCAGTTTATATGGAGACCTTACATGGATTATGAGGTGTGGGCAGATGATGATATACATTTTCCATTCTGTAGACAGATAGAGTACCTTATTGGGAGGATTGTTTCTAGTGTTCATATTATCAAGCGACATTTGCCAGACAGAGTTCTAAGATAGTTCGGAGAGGTTCAGGATGTGCCTTTGAGCAGAGCAGAGTTTGCTCATTCGTCTAGAGAGGTTCCATGTGGGGACCCATGATACCAGTTACTACAGCTGAGGCAGATATATAGGCATTATAGCTAGTACAGTGGGGGTGGAGAGATGGACTAGCAGATCCAGGGACTACTGCTGCATATGATGCATGGTGGGTGATTCATCACCCGATTCCTTATACAGTTCCTGATTTGCTAGCACCAGTCGAGAGACGAGGCACAGGGCCAAGAGGATGATGGAGAGGTGGAGGTGCCAGAGTGGGTAGAGTTGGTTGTAGAGGTGATGGAGATGATGGCAGAGGTGGAGGTAGAGGGGGGAGACAAGGATGGAGAGGGGGACATGCACCTATTCAGGAGGCAGTAGCAGTTGATGTACCGATGGTGGACATCAGAGGTGGAGTGAATGCACAGGCTGGGGTTGAGCATGCTGCAGTGGAGGTAATGGTTGAGGAGCGTGTACAGGTGGGTGCTAGATTAGAGGACATTGCAGAGGATTTGGATGTGGAGATGGATTTTGACCCTCTGGGTATTTTGGTGGGATATGGAGAGGATGATGTTGAGGAGGAGGCACCGATGGAGGAGTAGGAGAGATAGCTCCGAGATCGGATAGTGGAGGGGAGACTCGAAGGATGCTCCTAGGGATGGTGATAGGGAGATTTTAAAGGAGAGACTTAGAGTGATGGCAGTGGAGTTTGACACAATGAGGCTAGAGAGAAACAGTGCCTACGCAGAGAGAGATAGTGTCCGTGTAGAGTGAGACAATATCCATATAGAGAGGGACAATGCTCTGATGGAGAGAGATCAGGCGATTGCTTAGAGATAGGAGATAGAGCAGCAGTTCATAGAGGTTAGATGCCTTTGCATTGGGGCCTCCTCTAATGGCATGGTATGAGAGTTAGTCAGAGTGGTGGAGAGAGCCAATTATTATAGGGATCTATATGAGACAACGGTGCTGGTAGAGAGACGGGCTCCTAGCTTTTCAGAGGCATGGAGTCAGAGATCACAGAGCAGGAGTCAAAGGACACAGAGTACCGAGGGGGTGGTAGGACCATCAAGGATAGGTCCATATGAGAGGCCTTCCACCTCACAAAGAGCACCTTCGAGGATGTTCCCACCACCTTCACCACATGACAACAGTGGTAGTGGGATACGATGATAGGGATATATTCATGTAGACATATGTATTTTGTTCATAGAGCCTGCAAGCTCATGTTTATTTATGGACACTTTGATATTGTACTGTGACACACTATTTGAGCGATATATATATATATATATATGATTTTGGCAGCTTCTATATGATATGCAGTTCTAATTTTGATGATGCATTACTTCTATATGATTATGTTTCCTAGATGATGTATGTATATGTGTTATGGATGAAATGTTTCTATATGTTATGAGTTATGGATGATTCTATATGCTATGGATAATGGATGTAATGACTGTTTATGATGTTATTATATGTAATGGTAAAATTTACATGCAATATTTCTATTATGTATGCTAATGATGATGATGCAATCACCTATTATGTATGTGATGCAATTTTAATGTTTACATTATGTATGAGATGCAATGTCTATTATGAAAATGCTTATAAAATGGATGCATATGTAGATGACCTAATGTTTGTGTTGTGTCACAACATTCTATCATTATGTCGGATGAGAGAAATGTTAATATGAATGACTATAGGATGTTAGTAAGAAAGAATGAATGTGTTGATTGATTGAGAAAAAAGAAAAGAATGAATGAGTTTGATTTGATTGAGAAAAATATATAATTTTTGATATCTTGCCAAAATATGCTATGCTTGCAATTTTATCATCACTGGGTGGACATGACACAAATGGATGGTACACACCATGATATGAGATAAACCATAGTCTACAAAGTCATCCATCTACGAAAAATAGACAGTCATAGACAAGGAGTGTCAAAAATGCCAACTAAGGACAAGATTGCCCTAGTCATTGTTGTTGAGACAAACCACAGACAATAGACAAATAAAAGATGGATCATGAGATGTCATGGTTCCTCTAAATCCTTAATAGGACATCCTTGAGGAAACTAGTAACATGATTCAAAAAGCCAAATTTTAAAAGATAGTTGATAGACAACAGCCAAAGAAAAAGAGTCCCGAGACATCCTTGCTTCTCTAAATCCTTCAAGGGACATCCTTGAGAAAGCTAGCAATAGGACTAATTCACAAATTGATAAAAAAGATTAGACAAAGTAAGATGTAAAGTCATAAAGCCAAATAAAAGTATTTGCCAAAACTTTATCTTGTGAGATTGTTTGATGTTTGATGTTTGACATAGCATAATGTGAGAGAATGACACATACCGCATAAGACATTGAGTCTGGTTTCGACTAGGTGACTTCTGTATAAGGCATGACAAAGCCTAGTTTCAGAAAGACACGTGTCATATAAGATGTTGGAGTTTGATGACGTTGATGCGACAAGCCACATGAGCCTATGACAATTTGATGATGACCATGGACAAGAAAGACATATCTTGCTTAAGACATAAGTTGATCATTTTGACAATGTGTATGATATTGACTTGATGACAATTTGAGATGGTTTGCCTTGTTGTTGCATGACTTTTTTTGATTCCTTGACTGATAAAAGTGTGTGCATGGACAATGTATGACATGAGATGATACCCTATAGTATGACCTAATGTTGCTTAATGAAATGCATCTAAGTGAATGATATGCAATGTGTGTAATAGTGATTGTGAATGAACCCTATTGGACTGACCTAGTGTGGTCTCGGGAGCTCATCAATTGATTAACCTTGCCTACGTTGTACACATAGAGACCTTGTAGTTCAACATGACTAATGACTTTGAATATACAAAAGAGTCATGATTTAAATGTGTGTGATACATGACAAACCTAAACTGACAGACCTAATGCCTCAGGGGCACATCAATTGATGGCCTTGCCTACGTCCCAGCCACAGAGGCAACATAGTTCGACTATGTCTATGACTGACTTAACGCGACTAACTTGACATGACAGACTTGAAACTGGTTTTTGTATTTTTTGACATGTTTTGATTTTTTTGGATTTTTGAAGTTTTCTAATGTTTTTGGGATTTTTTCAGGACATTTTCAGTGATGTGACACTATGTACAAGGCGTTCATGGTATAGGACAAGGATTCTCCCCCAGTTGGGAATAAGACTTGTGAGATGGAATGGGGAATGTGATGGGATGGGATGTTAGATGTCAATCGTTCCAAGCAATGGACAGGACAACCATTTATTATGAATGACGGTAGACGAAAGAGTGAGCTTGACTACACATGGTGCCTGTTTGCCAGGTTTTCACCATGGTACTTATCCCTAGCACCACCGAAGTGGTTTTCACTATAGGATGGATTATTTCTCTTTACTTTTTTGATTTTCCGATTTTTTTGGTGTTACAAAGACGCCTGTTTGCCAAGTTTTCATCAAGGTAACCATTTTTTGTTTTTATTTTTTTATTTTTGTTTTGTTTTGATTTAAAATAGGATTAATATTGTTTGTTCTAGTTGCATCTGTGATGATAAGATCTACAACTAGAATGAAAAATATTAATCGTATTCTAAATAAAAACTAATCTAAAATCAAACAATAAAGAACGAAATTGAAAACATGATGAATAATTAACAAACTGAATTGATCTCAATGAATATGCATTCACCCTTTTGAATTAACTCCATTGCTCTTCTCCATTTTACCTTTTTAGTGTTCTTGCCCTCAGATTTTTGTGTTTGAATGCAAGTATAGCTATGTTGAATGTCTAAGCAAAATATCGAAGTTTGTTTCTTCTCAAAAGTGTATAATTTTGGGAGGAGGAATAATGATAATGACAGGCCATTTTATAGATTTTGTGTTTTCAAATGATCGACTCAGATTAAAAGAGAGATCGACGGATGAGATTGATCAATGCCATGCAATGAGTTATGTGACAGATAGAATGCGAGTTAGAACGTGAGTTCAACTGCAGCATAAAGACTAATTTAGAACATGAGTTCACAATCTTAATCTCCAAAAATAGAAGAAATAGACTTTGTATGCAAAAGGAAAATTTAGAAGTTGAAGAATAAATGCATTCAAATGCAAACATGAGTTAGAACTAGTTAATCGACTAGTTGTGATAGAGAGTTCTCTCACAGAGTTAAATTGGTGTTTGAACTGAAGAGACAACTTGGAGAACTAAAAATAGAACTTGAGTCTGAAGGTGAGTGAATGTAAGAGATAACTGAATGTTAGAGGAATGTGACATAATTAATTAAATAATGAATTAAATGTTAATTTAATTCAATATTCAAAAATAAGACTTTAATTAAATAAATAAAGTAATTTATTTAATTTGACTGTTTGAAAAGGATAATATGAATAATTAAATAATAAATATTTAATTATAGATGAAGGGGGTTAAATGAATAATTAAATAAAGATATTTAATTATAGTTGGAAAAGTATGATAAAGGGGTAATTAAATAATTGATAGATAAAGGGGGAGGAATTAATTAGTTCGCAACATAATTAAATAAATATGATTTATTTAATTAATCAAGTTGAATAAAGGGTGATTTATGAATTAATGAATTAATTAAAAAGGGGTATTTAATTAATAGAGGAAATATGTGTTAGAAAGGCTAATTAAATAATTAACATTATTTAATCAAGACGACGAACTATAGAAAATTATGTCGAATGTGTACTCGCAAGCCTAGACCAATTTTTGGTATCTATAGTTGGTGATATGCTTGTTCTTAACCCAGTATTTGTTTTTGTCATTTGAGCTACTTGGGTTATTGTTTGTAGTGGTATTGATGGTTTTGCCACCATATTTTAACTCGCCTTTGGCGATCAAGGCTTTTTCGAGTTGGACACCCTTTTCAACAAGGTCAACAAAAGTGGTACAACAAAATGGACTTGTAAGCCATACTTGAGGGGTCCAAGGAGATTTTTTACACTTTCTCCTTTTCAGGTATTTCTACTGGACATCTGCTTGCTAAGGTTCTCCATCTTTGAAAGAGTGGAATAAAATTCTCTCCTACGTCCTCTTGGGTAATTCTGCATAAGGAGGCAATGTCGATATCCATGTCAATGTTGTAGGCATAGTTCTCAACAAACTTGTTTGCCAAATTATCCCATGTTTTGATTCCCTTAGGCAATAGCGAGAACCATTCTAGTGCGTGACTTGTGAGACTTCTAGAAAAAAGTCCCATGAGATAAGTTTGTTCATATGCAATGTCCATACAACTAGTAGTGAATTCTCTTATGTGTTCGATGGGATTTGTTTTGCCTTTGTACTTGGGGAAATGAGGTACCACATATCCATGAGGGAAAGGTGGCATATACAAGGTTGTGTCAAATGGATATGGACATGTCATGTGACATGTATGACTTTTTATTGGATTGTTGCAATGTCTCCACTTGTGTTTGAAGAGCAGTGAGTTGGAGTGTGAGTGCTTCCACCATGAGATTGTTGGTAGCATCACACATGTTCGTGATAGGGACAACTTAAGTTCCCACTTGTTGTGATGAGATGTGTTGATTTGGAATGGGTTGTTGGTGAGCAAAATGAGTGTTTTGATGAGGTGGTTATTGGAAATGAGTGTTTTGATGAGGGATGTGTTGTTGTGTAAGGACTTGAGAGGCATAAGTGGGTATGTGATATCCTGCCATGTTGGACTGAATTTGAGGACCTTGTTGGTTTTGATTTTGTTGATGTCCAAATGGAGTGAAGGATTGAGCACCTTGTTGATTTTGAGCTTGTCGATTTCCAAAAGGAGTGAAGGTTTGAGTGCCTTGATTGCCTTGCCCAAATAATAGATTTCCGCCTTAAGGAATGTTGGTGTTTTGGGTCACAGGAATGTTGGTATTAACTTGTGAGGAGGTGGTTTAGGTGCCTTGTATGAAAACTCTTCATTTATTTCTCCCAAAAGGGTTGGATGAGTTGGTTGCCATGGCACCTAAAGAACCTAATAATAGGTTTGTTGATGTACTCATGGAACTAGATGTAGTTCCAAAGAGGTTTGAGGTGGTTGCCCCCATTGTTTGTGAAGAGATGGTGGATGTTTGTTGGGGAATGGATTGTGATGTGGTATCGGTTTGGGAAGATGATCCCCCAATGGATGTTGTGTTGGTTGCGGTGGTAGTGTGACCAAGGGAGGTAGCATTGATTGTGTTCATGATATTTTGTGAAGAGGATCCCATGGAGGAATTGTGTGATGTTGGAGAAGTTGCTCTAATAGTGTTAAGATCAAATCCCTTTGGTAACTTAGCCCCTTGGTCAAGGAGCATAGCTAGGAATCTAGAAGATTCATTTAAGACCATTTCTGGGTTTTGGGCAGTAACTTGTATGTCTTCTTCAAAGACGTTCCCATTTTCATCTCATCGGATAAATGGTTCAAAAAGATGTGATGGAGATGATGGGATGTTCATCTCACTAAAAGGATTGATTGTGGAATTTCCCATGTCAAAATAGGGATTGTTCGTGGCATTAGGGAATGAATCCATGCCAGTTGTGAATTTGAGAAAGTTGGTGTCTTGTCTAAAAGAATCCACGAGTCTCTTCTTTTTATGTAGTCTAGTTTCAACCATACAAGGTTTTGCTCAACTTGGGATGATGGAGGGGATGATCTAAATATGAGACTATGTTTTTGGTTTGTTTTTGGATTTTTAAAAGGATGCTATGCAATGCAAGCAAGACTAAAGGCTTGTGAATGCAAGTGGTGTGACACTATATGGAGATGCCAAATGATATGCAATAAATGATCCTAAGATGTACTTACTAGTGAGAGATCTAAAGAGGACAAACTTGGGCAAACAAAATTTTTGCAATGATTCAATTTTGGAAGACCAATGGACCGTCAAACGACTAAAAAGGACAAAGTGAAATTTCCACACTAGACTATTGAGTGGGAAATGATTCACAAAAGGATTGACAAAGTGACAAAGGTAATGGGGTCCAATGATAACCTACTATTGAATGCAAAGTTTGGACAATGAGTGGTAAGAATCAACTCCTAAAATCTGTAAAAGTGAGTGTCTAAGGAGGTGGTGAAACTATCAATGCAATCTAATGGACTAGAAAAGGAACCCTATTGTGATCCTAAAATGGTACCTAAATGCAATGTTTGAGGAAAATTGAGCAATTCAAAGTCTAGTTTGACTTGAAACAGTGAAGGAAGACTGGATTGAATTGAAGACAAGTTTGTGGACTTTCTATTTTTTGACAGTGAGGAAATGTTTTCAGTTTTAGCAAATGCATCACATCAAATGCGATACGATAGAGCAAATGTGGCTCACTGAGTCGAATGTTGTTTGGAAAGTGTCGATTGCAACACAGATGGATGAATGCGGTTTGAAGTTGGCAAATGCGGCACTGTTTAATGAATGTGGGTTGATGATAGAAAATGCGGCTTGATGTTCTGAATGTGATTTAATGATAGCAAATGCGACACTGCATAATTCAAATGCAACTCAATAGAGAGAATGTAGCTCAATATGAATCAAATGCGAGACATTAGAGCGAATGCAGCTCAATTTTTTAACGCTTGTGGTGCATCAAAGCGAATGCGTCGCAACATGAAATTTTTAAAGAAAACTTGAACACAGTTTTTGCAGTTTTGACAATTTTTTTGGTTCAGATTTATGATTTTCAGTTTGTTGAAGTTTGATTTAAAAGTAGTTGGCAAACACAGAAATTAAAATGTTAAGTGCATGTTCAAGCAGACTCACTCTTATAGTCAAATGGGTCATCATAACAATCACAACCCATAGCTTAAAATCACGTCAACTCACACAACCATGTCAGCCCCTAGAGGGCGCCCGTGTTTTTATCTTTTCTAGGTGTGTACTCAAGGTGATGGAAGTGGATACCGAATCTCCTGAGCAAATAGTCCTTGGTGATTATATGGTGAGTGTCTTGGGGGCAGATTCTTCCCTCCCCTTGCACTGTGACTGAAACGATGTTTGGTTACTGACACGACTGGCTACTACACTATGCTTCTTAGTAAGTATTTCCATTCAGTGTGACAATAGATATACTCCCTTGAGAGACCTCCCAACCTTTAGAACAAAGGCTTTGGGGATGGTTATCCTATTTACTACTGTCAAGTTGGATTTTCATCAACAACATGCTTTTGATTAGAGTGGGTTGGAAACCTTGGCTTTAGGTGTTCCCACTTAGGTCATTCCTCTTGGGTGAGTACTTTTTCCCATAAGAGCAGGCCTTCTAAAGGTTGTAAGAAAACATAAAATGCATAAGTATGAAAAATGGATAGGTCTAGCTTTTTGATCACCTAGTAAAGGGTAGAGCATATGCCTATTATCCAATCAAACACAAAAAGTAGGTTGTTCAATTTTAAATCCAAATAAAAAATTTATATTCTAGGTAAGACGTTGCTTCACAAAAACATGGTGTTCATTGTTAACCAAAAAAAAGAGAAATGTGGTGACTACCCTAGGATTGATAAATTCCAATTAGATTATCTATCCTAGGATTGGTAAATTCAGATTAATGTGACTATCCTAGGATTGGTTCTTTATAAATGCCCAAAAAAGAACAAAAATAATCAATTTCTGGCTGCGGATGCGTCGGATCCAGATTACAACAACAACCAGAAAAAAAAAATGATTTTTTTACCAGTCGCCTGTGGCTCGGTAGAGTGGATGTGGCTTGGATTCTGTCAAATGTGTCACGGCCAGTCAAATGCATCGCTTGAAGGATCGTATGCGTTGCGATAGAGCGATTGCGTCACTCTCGATCACAAATGTGATGTGACAGAGCGATTACGTCGTTTAGGCCTACAAATGTGTCATTCCGTACCCTGAACCTACAAAAATAATTGAAGCCATACGAAACCTACAAAAAAGTCATGTTGGAAAGTCGGGTTCACCAATGTAACATATGAATTTCTACAACACACAATTGTTAGTTGACCATTATAAAATCCTGCATATTAGATCATATAACAATGGAATACAATAGAGAATAAATGAGAAAAGAAATAAACTAGATTGATCTCACCCATGTCTTCTCTCCTCCATGCTTCACTTCCATTGTACCTTCTTAAGATTATTGTGATAATAAAGCCCTCATATTTGTGAGAAAATTATCTATGCTTAGCCCTAGCAATGCCTTTAAAGGATTTAAATTACTAAACTATGCAACTAGAAACCCAATCCTAATATGCAAGTAATAATAAGCCTAGAGATAAGAAACGAAATGCCTATAGTAAGAATAAATTAAGCAATGATTGATCCCAAAATGAGATCAAGATTGTCATTTTATAGAGAATGCAATCTTGAACGGACGAATGAGATGAGAGATTGAGAGAATACCCTAGAATCAATGGTCAAGATTCAATAAGGCAACTCTCAATTAGGGTTAGGGAAAAATGCTCACATGTGTGAATAAGATTTAATTAAATGAATTAAATCAAGACTAAATGTGACAGTTGAGATGAAATTAGTAAAAATCAGAAGACAAGAGGATGAGATTTTAGAAAATCAATAATTTTAGAAATTAATTGATTTGTAGAGGAATAATTCCATTTTTAATTAAATTAATTCAAAATAGGGATTTTGTGAGGTAAGCAGTAATAGTTGAATGTAGGTCAGAAACATAATTAAAATGTTATAATCATGTTATGACGAAAGGTGGTAAAAATAGTGGTCGTAGGCCTAAGTCATTTTTAGGTGTCTACACCTCATAGAATAGATGAATTTTCTCAGTCAGGGACATGTGATTTTTCTTTGAATAGGGGTGAATTTTCTTAGTAGAACGAGCGAACTTGCCTCATACAGAGGCAAGTTTGAGGTAAACCCAAGACTTTATTTTCTAATTGTTAGCTCTCGTTCAGTTTCAGTTTCAGGTACTAGTCTGCTAACTCATTTGTTTGTGACTGTACCTAGATTTTGCTAATGCTTTGTGTAGCTTGTCCTCGTTTGTCTGAGACTAGTGGTTGCAAACTACTAACTTATTTTTTGTAGAATGATTGGTCTAAGACCTTTTACTTAGTTTGTTTGTTGTTTTTCCATACTAGCTAGGCACACGTAGATTAATTAAAGGGTCATAAACTTATTTGATGTGTTTGGGAGTGAACTATTGACGTATCCAATCCCCTTGCACCATTTGGTGATCCTAGGTGATGAGAAATAATAGTTTACTTTAGTCTAGTCTAGTCTACCTAGGAATTTCTAGTGCATCTAAGCTCTCCCCTTGCGCTACGTGTGAGCCTGGGGACCAGCCAAAAATTTATAGTATCTTCTTCCCTTAGTGGAACCTGCCCTGGATTTCATCACCAAAGGGACAATCCCAACCACATGCTACTAGCGGGGTATATAAAGGGGGGAGAGCTAAAGTTGTACCTCAATCCAATCACGTTATGTTTAGAAAAGTGTTGAAGCTAGGGTGACACCTAGATAAGACATGCAAAGTTGGTCTGAGTTTCCAATACCTCGTTAGGGCTCCCGAATCATGCGTGTGATGGGTTGGTGTTCATGGTTGTGCCCCACGTACCGTGCGTATATCAGGTGTAGACACTAAAAAATGTCCTAGAGCTGCTAATACCATTTTTTCCTTATCAACTCCCTTTTCTAAAGTCATATGTCTTCTATTAATTAAATAATTTTAATTATTTTACTAATTCATTTCTATCTTTTATTTCCCCTTTGATTAATTAAATTAATTTTATTTATTTAATTACGTCACTAATATTCTTGTCTTCTATAATTAAATAAATTATATTTATTTAATTTTTTATCATCTTTCCACTATAATTAAGTAGTTATTTTAATAATTTAATTATTTATTTATCCTCTTCTTCCACGATTAAATAATTTTATTTATTTAATTGCTTATTAATTTGTCATCTTCTTCCTATTTTGAATTAAATTATTATCTAATTCAAAAATTAGCTTGTCACATGTCCCACTTTTGAATTAAATTGCTATTTAATTTAAAAAGTCAATCTATCACATGTCCTCTATAATTAAATAATATTGTTATTATTTAATTATTCATTTAAACTTCTCCTACAACCTCTTTATCTATGCCAATCTTATCTTCCAAAATAAACCTTATCTCTTGGCATCTCATTTAATTCTAGCCCTTGATTGAATTATCTCATAATTTAATCTAAGCCCTTCATTTAAAATTTTGAACTAACCCTAATTGATGGTTGTCACCTTTAATTTCAACCCTTGATCTTAGGGCATCTTTCATCTGACAATCCTGGCCATTCATCTAAAATTGGATTTTCTATAAAAATCCAATGTCAACCTCATTCGTCATCTCTCAACATCATCTCTCATGCTCTTGACTTCATGCTTGGCTATTTTCTACATACTTTAGGCTTGCTTCATAGTTGGATACTTGCATTATGAGGCTTTTAATTTAGAATCCTTCAATATTTTCTTTGGACATTGTCATAGGCATAGCTCCTCATCACAGATATGAGCGAAATTATCTACTTGCATCAAATAGAGAAGGTACAATGAAGGTGATTCATGGAGATTGAAGACATTTAGTGAGATCTTTCTTTGTTTTCATGTTTCTACTCCTTTTTTCTTCATTGCTTTACTTTGGTTTTTTGTGTTTATGCTCTAATATGCTAACTTGAATTTTACCCTAAGTTACATTGGTGAACCCAATGCCAAAAATGCACTTTTGCGAATTTTTGTACATATTTTTTTCATCACTTTTTGCAGATACAGGTATGGTGCACCCCATTTTCAACTTTTTGAGCCACAATCATTGTGTCACAACACATTCACTCTGTAGAACGATGCATTCGCTCTGTTGAAATGAATTTGTAGATTAGAACGATGCATTCACTCTGGTGAAATGTATTTACAGGGTAGAACGATGCATTTTTGGCTTCTTGTGCTACATTTGTCTAACATTTATTTCTTGATTTTTATAACTCTTTTTATAATCCTAAATCAAACAAAAAATCACAAACAACTTGCATTTATATTTTATGGGCTTAAAATGAACATGCATTCACTCATGGGCTTAAAATGAACACAATCTTGCATTGAAACTCATCAAGGCTAAAATTTACATGGATTTGCGTGACATTGGTTTAAAATGAACATTGTTTGTCTCACATTAAATTGGGATTAAAATGAACAAAGTGTTTGATTTTTTTTCCTCATAATAAATTTAGTTTAAAATGAACAATCTTGTCTTCAATTTTATGTAACCTAGATTAAATAATTGAAGTATCATCTCTCCTTGTGCACTTGTGTGATCTTGGGTGCAAGATAAACTATTATTGACTCTAAAATGGCTCGACTTGGTGGGAAAAAGTATTCACGCCAAGGCGACTCAAACTGGTGATAGGCTAAAGCCAAGCCACTATCGACTGGTATACAAATTCAAATGTTAAGGAAAACTTAGCATTGCGAACGCTCCTACAGACAAGCTGGTGAAAGTAGCTTAAAAGGGAGGTGAATCCAACCTCTTGTGTGGCCATTCCAATGGGTGTCCTTATTAAACACTTTTTGTATAGAAGACAAAATCCCTTTATATTCGTTGGTGCAACAACAGTCATTGCCAAGGCATCCACATTCTCACAGTTCCTGGTAGAGGTGAAAAGCATGTCATGGGAGATTCATGAGGGCTTGAAGCTTGGTTGACTCAAGAAGTGATTTCACTATAAGGGGGAGCCTGTGTGGCCAATATTCTAATCACACACTAAGAATAAGTGTGGTTGGGGAAACCCATGTGGAATCTAGTGAATATAGTCTTTTCCAAACCTAGATTGTACTTGTCTTCATTGTGCTTGTTTTCAACATTTAAAGACTAAACCATGTGTTTTCCAAGTGTTTTTTGAATCAATGAACACATAAAAATCCTTCACAAATCTAGAACAAAACATTTAAACTAGAACAACTTCAAAAATTTATCAAAATTGCAATAAAATCAGACCTTATTCAACTTGCAACACAATTGATGCTTTAAACAATGCACTTTATATTTTGCACCACAATTGCTTTTGGAAACAACACAATTGTTATTTTGCACCACAATTGCTACCCGAAACAACACAATTTCTATTTTTCACCACAGTTGCTGCCTGAAATGATGCATTTTCCTGTCATTTAGATAAACCATCCTCACTCTCAAAATTCTAAAACTTAACACTTTCAATCTATTCTAGACATCCTTTTCCAGTGGCCTTTATCCAAAACCAGAAAACAATTGGCTCAAATTTGACCATCCTTTCATTTAGCTTTCACCATAGGTCTACTTTCACAAAGTCTAGTCAAATTCTCAGGTCCATCAATCATTTTCAGCATAAACCAAGTTTTTCAGATTTTAGAATCTTCATACCATTCATCCACCACAATTTTTTTTATTCACCTTGATATATTTACTAGTGAAGTTGAATACCAATTAATTCATAAGGGTAAATACCAACAAGCTGTAGACTTCAAAAGACAATTCATCTTATCCAAATTCCAACCAACCTGAACCCATGGTCAATCACCCACATATCCTTCTTACCAACAATCCACAAGTCCTAACCATTCATCCATCTACCCTCACTATCAAGAGTCACTTAACACAAGCCATATTATTTATACACAACAAGAATCCCTTTATAACTCATACCCTAACTTTGACATGGGCAACCAACCTTCCACTAGTCTTGTCCAATCCTCCACGTCCTATACTAGTTCTTCATCTAACCAAGCCTCCATGTCATATCCTAGTCCTTCATCCACTAACCCCTTTCAAGTCTCCATGTTTTATCCTAGTCCTCTGACCACTAATCCTTTCCAAGTCACTCCATCCCAACATGCATTTAGTCATGCAAACACATCTAGTCATGATCTCCAAAGTCACATTCCATTTAATAAACTTGAGGATACATGTCAAAAATAAAGTCCAAAGCATGAAATCATAGCCTCACCTTCATGTCGAGATCAAAGTAGTCCAACCCATGACCCTATCTTTAAGTTCATCCAAGAAGTCCTAGAAAATCACAATGACATCCAAAATACACCTATCTGTGATCAAGACTCCATTCCCCATCGTGTCATCCTAGACAAACCTTTCTTTGACAAAGACACTACCATTGATCAAGAAGTCCAAAATGATCCACTCCTTGACCTTTATTCCATTCATGATATTGAAGACAACCTTATCCAAGCTCCAAATATTGACACTTTCCAAAATGAGACACTTGCCTGCATAGGACACATAGATGATCTTCCTCTAGAACAAGAGTCTTCTATTCTAGACATATTTGAAAATGATCAAGCTATAAATGAGTTCACTAGACTCTATGGAAATGACCATAAAGACATTTTCAACATCAACTTGGAAGCGTCAATAGAACCATATGAATCTGATATGTCACAAAATCATAAATCTATACCACATGTCAATGAAGCGACAACATCTTATCAACCTAGATCATCCACTTTTGTTAGATAAGGATTTCTCATAGTGGAGAAAATTCCAAGTAATGATATCCATATACACAATGATGGGTTGACATACTCCTTTCACAATGACAAATACCCCATCGCAAATAAAATCTATCAGAGCATGCACTATCAAGGAAAAGGACTAGGAATACATTATCAAGACATTCTAGAACCAATACAACTTCAAGAAAATTACAAACATCAAGGTCTTGGTTATTCCTCAATCAACAAATCTAATGATGTAAGTGGTACCTCCTCGATATTGGGGGCAACTTTATCTGATACAAACATCAAAAAGGGGTCCATGAGTAGTCCTTTTCATAAAGTTATTTCCAACACTCCTTCCATCCACACCATCCATCATCATTCCAATAAAATTTTCATTTGGAACCAACAGAAATAGCAAAAGTCTTACAATCAAATGTCAAAGGCCATCAAATCAAACAAAACCCCAAATGGACAACTAAAGTTAAAATGGATCCCAAAGACAAATGGGTCAAGAAAATAAAATATTCCAAATCCAAAAGTCAATCAAATTACAGAGCCACAAGAAAAGAGGACTCCCACATATAATAAACATCCACCTCCTTCAACATGGTCATCAAGAAAGACATATAAAAGTGTTGGTTCCAAACACTATCCAAATCAAAATTCCTAACTCTGCCATCCAACACGCCAAGTTTGAAAAATAAAAAAGTAATTCATCCAAATGTCCAAACAACCCTTCCACATCTACCATCATCTATCATAATCCTACATTGTGTCCAAAGTCTAAGACACATACCTCACAAATCCATCGCATCTTGGCAGCAACTCTTTATCATAAGGACTCTCATGGCACTCTATTGTGATGTGTGTATTCTGATACAACCAACTCTAGTATTGACAAGGATCACAATGGAATCAATTAATTGTATACAAGCGTTATGATCCTGAAAATGGCAACTACTTCAGAAAGGTCCTTATTGGCATGTCATGGCACCAATCTCTACATCAACACCCTCAAAAATTCCAAAACAATTAGTGAGCATCCAAGACACCCTGTCCATATAAAAATATCAAAAATACAAAAAAAAAAAATTTAAAAAATTAAAAAAAAAAAGAAGTCAAGAAAATGGTAAAGAGAAATTTTTTGTCCACTAGTTAAAACCATTCTTATGGCACTTTAGATAAGTACCATGGTGAAAAGCTTGTAAATAGGTGTCATATGTAAAATAAATTATCAATGTGGACCATTAAACTTGGGGGAAAATTGTCTCATCTCCCTTTGCATGACATTTCTTATGAAATTTCCATCTATCCATATCAAAAACATCCATTTTCCCACCTACTTTGATCTTGATAAGGACTAGGGTACAAACATAAAATCATGCTTTGGAAAAAACTCTTGACAGGTCTATCGTTTGGTTGTATTCTATTCAAAAAATTATCATGTCCTTGCCTTCATAGCATTTTCCAAACCCATACCCTAGAGAAAATAAATTATCCTTATGCGACATAGGCCTTGGAGATCATATGCTAATTCTTCTAGTCTCATGTCTCCTATTTATTTCCCAAGCCACATATCATGATTCCTTTCATGGCTATCACCTACCTTGGTTTTCCCTTGTCAAATGGTCTAAGGATCCTCCATTATCCATCTCATCCTAACCAAGTTGTTCCAAATGCAATCAATCATAATCCATGCAATCCACTCTTGCAACCTAGTACATCATACAAAAAAAAAATTTCAACCACATCATTGTCATCATCACCTGACAACTGGTATTTAGCTTGACTTGGGGAAAAATCATTTTTATCCTTGGATTCTTGTGTGTGGGCATCATTCACATGCATTTGTCTCAATCCTCATAAAACATTTTCAAAAGACAAAAAAAATCAAATATTCGACAAAAGACAAAAAAATCAAATATTCAACAAACCACAAAAAAATCAAATATTTGACAAAAGATAAAATAATCAAATATTTGACAAAAGACAAAAAAAATCAAATATTTGATAAAAGACAAAAAAATCAAATATTCGACAAAAGACAAAAAAAATCAAATATTTGACAAAAGACAAAAATATCAAATATTCGACAAAACACAAAAAAAATCAAATATTTGACAAAAGACAAAAAAAATCAAATATTCGATAAAAGACAAAAATTCAAATATTCGACAAAATCCAAACAAAAAATCAAAACATGTCGAAATCCAAAAACATCCAAATAACATTCAAAAATCCTAAAAATAGAGTCCAAGTCTGTCTGATTCAATCAAGTTAGTACTTGTCATTGTCGAACTACATTGCCTTTGTGACTGGATGTAGGAAAGGCCATCTATCAATGTGCCCCTGAGGCATTAAGTCAATCCTTTAGATGTTGTCAAATAAAATCATGATTCATCCCTTTGTCATTTCAACAAAGTCAAGAGTTGTGTTAAACTATAAGACAATCAAATAAGTCAAATAAGCTAGACATAGTCAAACTTGGGCATAAGACAATCATCGAAATGTCAATATTTCAAATTGTAAATCAGCAGACAACATAGTCCAATCAATCATCAAGTCAAACATCAATCAAATTGCCAAAAACAATGTCGATCTAGTCACTTTGTGGTCCTCTTCAAGATACGTCCTTAGAATTAGACCTCGTCAAAATATCATTTGCCTTTTTAGGATGTGTCCTTCCTCACAAAAGGCTTTGTCAAACCATCAAACCTATCCAACAATCAACTCAGCAAACCATCAACCAAGCAACCTTTGACAAAAAAAATATTGGCAAACATATTGAATGGTTGTTGATTTTGTTGCTATGTTTTGTCTTATCTTTTTATTATTTTCTCTCTGGTCATGTTACTAGCTATATTGAGGATGTATCATGAAGGATTTAGAGGTGCGATGATGTCTCATGACATATTTTTCCTTGATTGTTGTCTTCGGTGTGTCTTGACAAAAAGACTGGGGCAACTTTTCCCTAAGTATGAGTTAGGACATTCCTTGTCTGCAATTGCTCTTTTTTCCTAAGTGGATGACCTTGCGCACCTTGGTCTATGTCATATCATGGTGTTTGTTGTCCACTTAACACATTTTACTGTCCAATGATGATTAAAGCAACACCTATTAGTACTTTGGAAAATATTGAAGGCACATTTCTCGTCCCATCCTCCATGTCTCTCACACTAACATTTCTTCTATTCCTTCATCCTCTAGTCTTCTCATCCATTTCGAGAGCGCACTCATGTTCTTTGAACCCACCTATCCTCTCGAGGGGTCATACTACTACCTCCTTGTCATTCTTCCTCATCCTATTTTTTTGCTAGGGAATATCTTGAACTGAATTTTCTTTGTCACAATGCAATAAACTACATTATGACAAAGAGGG
Organism: Sequoiadendron giganteum; assembly: GCA_007115665.2. Lineage (NCBI taxonomy): Eukaryota > Viridiplantae > Streptophyta > Pinopsida > Cupressales > Cupressaceae > Sequoiadendron > Sequoiadendron giganteum. The sequence goes on from CM021100.1 coordinate 204,062,883, forward strand.
GCAAAATGCTGAAAAATGTCCTAGACCTGCTAATACCATTTTTTTTCCTTATCAAATCCCTTTAATAAAATGATATGTCTTCTAGTAATTAAATAATTTTAATTATTTAATTAATTTATTTAATTACGTCACTAATATTCTTGTCTTCTATAATTAAATAAATTATATTTATTTAATTGTTTGTCATCTTTCCACTATAATTAAGTAGTTATTTTAATGATTTAATTATTCATTTATCCTCTTCTTCCATGATTAAATAAATTTTATTTATTTAGTTGCTTATTAATTTGTCATCTTCTTCCTATTTTGAATTAAATTATTATTTAATTCAAAAATTAGCTTGTCACATGTCCCACAATTGAATTAAATTGTTATTTAATTGAAAAATTCAATTTGTCACATGTCCTCTATAATTAAATAGTATTTTTTAATTTAATTATTCATTTAAACTTCTCCTACGACCTCTTTATATGTGCCAATCTTATATTCCACATCAAACCTCGTCTCTTGAAATCTCATTTAATTTTGGCCCTTGATTGAATAATCTCATAATTCAATCTCAACCCTTCATTTCAAATTTTCAACTAACCCTAATTGATGGTTGTCACCTTTAATTTCAACCCTTGATCTTAGGGCATCTTTCATCTGACAATCCTGACCATTCATCTAAAATTGGCTTTTCTTTAAAAATCTAATGTCAACCTCATTTGTCATCTCTCAACATCATATCTCATGCCCTTGACTTCATGCTTGGATATTTTCTGCATACTTGAGGCTTGCTTCATTCTTGGATACTTGCATTGTGAGGCTTTTAATTTAGAATCCTTCAATATTTTCTTTGGACATTGTCATAGGCATAGTTGCTCATCACAAATCTGAGGGAAATTATCTACTTCCAGCAAATAGAGAAGGTGCAATGGAGGTGATTCATGGAGATTGAATAAATTTGGTGAGATCTTTCTTTGTTTTCATATTTTTACTCCTTTGTTCTTCATTGCTAATTGGGGGTTTAGTTTGTTTATGATTATGCTAACCTAAATTTTTCCCTAAGATACATTAGGGACTCATGAGAAAGCCTTGTTCAACCTTGATAAAGACTTGTATTTTAGCCATAGCTTGGTGTAGTGCAAGGGATGTGCACCATACCTCGAAGTTACTCACCACGTACTCCCTTGGGTTGAGATAGAAATTCTCGTGGTAGACTATGATAGTCCTCAAGAGAGTGTGTGAAGGTGAGCCTGTGGCATATGTTAATGACCATGTGCCATTGGAACATTTGCTATCCACCTTCGCAAGAAAGGGTGATCTAGAGAACCACCCCAGTATCATGGAGTATTAACCTTGGGTTGTTCGCTCAAGGTGGTGGGACTTCATCAAGTTTGTAAACCCTTATCACTAATTTTAGGAGTGTGTTGCCTGACGTATCTGAATTGTCGATACCAGTTCTTTTATTTTCAGTTGAGTCAACCTAGCCTTCAATCTGTTGTTTGTCGTGCTTGTCATCCTTTGCCACATTCAACCCCTAACTATAGAGGTGAATTTTCCCCTTATATAGACAATTTTGCACTATAGATAGGCGATTTTTCCTTACACAAGTGTGATTTTGTGTTAGTGTCTAGTCTAGGTCATCAGTTTGGGTGAATTCATCTTTTTTCGAGGAAAATTTGTCTAAGGGTCACTTTTTAGGCAACCCTGTTTTCACCCATTTTCCAGAATAGGCAAGTATGTCAGTCATCATCCGTTGCATTCTCCCATTTTCTATAGAACATGAAAATTTTCTCTCTTGAGGTGAACCTTTTTTCCATAGGTACAATTCCATTTTTAGTCTGAGTCATCCCATTGGTCATCATCTATCAAATTCACCCATTTTCACATAACAAGCAAATTTTCCCTCTTCAAGGGTGAACCTACTATCAGTCTAAGTCTGTGTCTGTCCTTTTGTCTATCAAATTTGCCAGTTCCCTTAGGACATGAAAATTTTCTACCTCCCTCGATGAATTTACTCTTGACAAGGGTGATTTAACTTGTTGTCTGAGTCCCTTGTTCGTGTGAGTCAAGATTTAGGCAAATCCGTTTGTGGAATAGGTGATTTCATTTTTAAGCGAGTATGTTCCTATCTGTGAACCCCTAAACCTACAAATGCACAAATATGACAAACATGGTTAGATGTTAGATCAAAATGCATACAAATATGAAGGATTCCCCATAAAATCCATCTATTCAAGCTAAAATTAGGAAAATAACAAAACTTAAATAACAATGAAAACAATCCTAATTAAACTGATAGCATGCTAATCTTATGGGGGAATTGGTGCCAATGAAGTGTTGCAATTGGCCCTTTCCCAATTCCTAAGTAGCAATGATATGTGAATCTAGAAATGGTCAAATCTCCAAAGATATTTGAGCATAACCTTGGTATCAAATGTGACAAAATGATGAATGCTTGGATATGATGAGCAAAATTAGTTCTCAATTGGAGAGAGTAACTTTGCATATGAATTGTGGATGAAGATTGAGAAGAGAAGTCTCCAATTTATAGACTTCTATTTGGAAGAAGTGAGAAAGATTGAGCAATGTGGGATAAAAGATAATCCAATGGCATTATGCCACTTGTCCACATGTGATTGAAGGAGGAATGAGCACATTTTGGCGAAAGTGCCAATAAATGCAATTAGGTGGCATTTCAAATTTGAGAAATGACATGTTGAAGAGGGAAGGGGAATGAAGTTAATGTCACTTGGCTCAAGGGCAAGTACATGTAAGAGGAATTGAATGCCTTGTTGGAAGGACCAAGTCCACTTGGCCTTTTTGAATTCAAATGAGGGAATATTCCCTTTTGATGCTTTGTGAGGAAAAATAGATGAATTAATAAATCAAAGTAATTGATTTATTATGCAACTTGCATTCTCTAGAGGATTTTAAGGAGATGGATTAACTTAATCATGGTTTTGATTAACTTAATGAAGAATTAGATGATGTGACAATTTAGACTTAGATTTATGAATTGATTTAAGTCAAAAATTGAGAGGAAATGATTTATCTAATAAATGATTTGATTTATTTAATCAAGAAGGAATATGTTAAATTAAATCAAATAAGGTTTAATTTATTTAATTTAATAGGAGGATTTTAGAAATTTTAATTAAATAAAATGATTTATTTAATTAAACAGGGATGCAATGGTTAATTAAATTAATTGATTAATTTAATCAATGAAAGAGGAAGACTTAATCCAATAAATAATGATTTATTAAATTAAGAGATAGAATGTGATGAAATGCTGAGAAAGTGATTTAAGAGGAAATGTTGTTAGTAATTGGGATCAGGTGTGCCAAAATGAACTTTGTACATTTTCCATGTGTACATTTTGCCCCTCTTTGAAGCAATGTACTTGTTGCATTGATTCAAAGAATAAACTACTATGATCAAAGGTCCAAGATTTTTTTTAATTTTTTCAGATGCCCCACTGCTGCCCCAATGGAAGGATATTGCTGGATACTGCCCCCTTGAGAGATTGGAAGAAAATTTTAATTTTTTTGTTTTTGGATGATCTCGCAAAAAGATGACAAGGTGCCCAATAGGTTAGAAATGCCCTAGAATGCAAGAAAAATGCATTAAAATGCCAAAAGGGATGAAGAATGACCCTCGGTTGGACGAAAACGAGTTTGAGGGACCAAAACTCTAGCTAGAAGGTCAAATTAGGTCAAAAAACCCTAATTTTTAGGCTTAAATAAACCTCAAGGGGTCATTTTCAATTCATTTGCAATCTTAGCCTTTGGAAAATTTCACATTTTAGCTCTGAGTCTCGGTTGAAATGGTGCAATGACAGCTTCCTAGGCATGTGTCGGAGAGGGTTCAGACACACCAGCGGCCAGCCGATGTAGGACCCGTCATATGTACCCTTATCCAACTTTCAAATTTATCGTTTTACATGCATTAAATAGGGTCAAAGTTCTATACAAACTATGCAGCACTATATGGCACCACGGGAAATGCGTTATGGGTACCACACAGTCCCCTATTGCACTGCATATGCGAAGTGCGCCGTGCGGGCCACTTTGCAAATTAGGGTTATGTTGATCAAAAGTCCGTCACGTGCCCCAACTCCACTGCGTGATGTAGTTAGGAAATTAGGGTTTGCCTTAAGTAGGGCCGCGTATGCAAAGTGTGCCGCGCGGGCCACTTTGAGACTGTCAAAATGTCAAACTCCACTATGGCGGTGCAGTTTGGAACTTTCCAAACTTTGTCGCACCCGCAAACAGCGTTGCATTTGCCAGTTTTAGGGTGAAATTTAACGTGAGATGCAATTTTTTTTTGACGCGATGGCCTTCCCTATGCAGGAGGGGCCTGGTGTACTTTACTCATGAGAGCACTGATGGCTAGTGCTTAGCAGACTAGGGGATATGTATGAGTTGGTCCAGGAGCACCTTGGTGCCATTGGTCTTTGGTACGTTGCGTACGTCCCTCCTGTTCAGGCTCACTTAGGTATGCTTACGGCTCTAGTAGAGCGATGAAATAGTGAGACCTCCTCCTTCCATCTTCCTATTGGCGAGGCCACTATCACTCTTGAGGATGTATGGCACATCGTTCGACTGCCTATTCATAGGACCCGAGTCATCTATGATCCGAACGTTGGCAGAAAGGCTTGTTATGGGGTTATGGAGTTGGATGAGATTGAGTTTTGTGACGGTCAGATCGACTTAGAGCTATACCACGGCCACGTGCACATGTACAAATTAATTATTGTCGCTATCATCTCAGGCCTTGTAGTACCTAATCGGTGGGGCCGATACTTCAGTCTAGGATGTGGACTAGCATGGGATCAAATGGTTCACCACAGGGAGTGCTTTGCTTGGGGACCGGTATTACTGGCGTCCCTCTATGCTTGGGGACCGGTATTACTGGCGTCCCTCTATAGGGGTCTTCATGAGTTTTCTTATTTGGACAGCAGGTCTATTAGGGCAGGGGGTACCTTATTGGACATCTGGGCATGGGAGAGGATCCCATTGCTTCACCTGAATATCACACTAGTTCTCCTAGAGACAGATTATCCCCTTGTTTGGTGGTATGGCGAGGCAGTGATGCAATTTTCTTTTACTGGCGCAGGTGGTATTCCACACTAGTGACGAGTTCTTGATGAGATGAGAGAGTTCATCTAGAGACCGTGGATGGGTGTTGGTCCATGGATAGATGATGTTTAGGAGCTCTTCTTCACTCGATAGGATAGGTTGATGTAGGGCCAAGAGCACACCATGATTGAGAGGTATCTTCTAGACAAGGTTGCTTATCAGTTCGGGGAGGTACAGGACAGGCCCAATGACTAGTATATGGCCATCTTTGCACGTACTACTAAAGAGCCAGCATGGGGCCAGCCCATCCCAGTAGCCAAGGTGGTGTCCTAATTTAGGTAGTTAGTGGCTCAACCGTTTCCATATGATCAGGGGTCAGCAGATGCGGGGATCACTCCAGCTTATAGGGCATGGTTTAGACCTCCACTTAGATTGACAGTTCCAGGCGCAATTGTCCCACGACGCAGAAGGCGGGGCAGAGGATGAGGTGGGCCACCTCCTCATTAGAAATCTCCCAAGGACGTAGCACAACAATCACCTCCCCGAGTAGGGGAACAGGATGGTCAACTGAGGGTAGATCCTCAGCAGCAGCCAACATGACAGCCAACGGGATAGCCAGCTGGACAACTCGATCATCGAGATGTGTTGATTCAACAACTATAGGAGCAGGTACAAGATCTGACTATAGAGAGAGACCAGGCATGATCTGAGAGGGATCAGGAGATAGGCCAACAAAGGAAGTTAGAGATTGCAACATCCTCATCTCGAGGCTGATCAATCGATACTCGTGATTATAGATAGGCCATCAGAGAGGCCGAGTACTATCGAAAACATTACTGATAGGTAGTACCATCAGACCGCAGAGTGCCAGACTTCTCTCAGGAGACAGGGAGATGGTCGGCAGAGGCCCATGGTGAGAGACAGGATGGGGAGGGCAATAGCCAGCAGGGCCCACCCCCCTCTTGATCATAGGACAGTTTGCTTCATTTTTGATATGCGGGTTGCAGTATTTTGGCCTTATTGTATTATGTACCCAATGTACACTTGATCTGATTTGTATCATAATAGTAATTTTTGATGATATATATGAGATGATTTGCTCTTTTATGATATGTATGGTGCACATGTATGGTATGCAGATGTATGTTTATGCAAATGTATGATGCTATGAGATGTTTCTATTCTTATGCTTATGTGATGTAATGGTAATGGATGCATTTGTTTTTTGTATATTTTTCATGCTTTATGGATGTAATGTATGTTAATGATGGTGTAATGATATGCAAATTGAAATGGATGCAAATGATTATGTATGTGTAATGATGTAATGCTTTCTTAAGTTACGTGGAATAAAAAAATTATATTATCTGTAACAAACTTAAATGATGATGCAATGCATGTGAGATAAATGTGATGGATAATGTGTCCTATGATGATATGACATGATAATGCAGGATGTATGTATTGGTGATTTTTTTTTATTACTGTTATGATACCATGTTAGTGTGGAAAGAAGATAGAAGAATTGTAGAATTAATGAGTTAGTCATGATGATGATGATTTGCATTGCTAGGAATCAATATTTTCAAAGGGTCAATTGTGTTATGTTTGATAACACACATAGGTACGATGCATCGAGGTATAAAGGACTAGGATGGCGTGGTACCTACTGTGATGGACTTTGACTTAAAAATTAGACAGGAATATTCTTGCTCACACTTAACATACATACTTCATTCAGGATGTAGTTTGGACATTCTAAACTTCTCGGACCAAAACACAAAAAAGCAAGCTTTCCCATGTGGTCAACAAGACATCTAAAACATCCTGGCCACAAACCAAATGAAGCATACATGACTAAGTTATTTTACAAGGGTAGCCTATAAAGAGATAATGATCATTGCCCCTATTTCTTTCTCTCTAAACCTGTTTTATATAGGCATCATTGAGAGGTCTTTGAAATGAGTGCAGCATAAGATAAGTCATAAAGATCAAGATAAAGTAAACAAAAAAGCTAATGTTCTTCATACCGCTAGCCAAGACTAAACTACTGTGAGGTACCTGATGCTTATGTCCATCGTAGGAAAGCTTCATCCTAGGACATGTAGTGACCAGGGTTTTGGTAAGATTGATTGGGTGATAAGCTATTGATATTCTGAGTTGACCAACTTGCTTGCTTACTAATCTAGACTTGAGACTTTCACAATTAGGTGTTCACTTTATGACCTGCTAGACTTGCTTCTGATTGACTCACCAAAGGATGAAGGTGATGATTGCTTTATTATGAGTGATAACGATCATCGGTGAAAGCGAGATGAAACGGATGCACCATTTTGGGTTTTTCAGATATTTTCAGGCTGTTTTTGTTATTTTGAGATGTTTTACAAATGTTTTTGGTATTTTCAAGATTTAATGATGAACAAACTAACTTAAAGACCTATCCTAGGGGTTTCGGGAGCTGATCCATAGATTAGCCTTGCCTACGTTATACACGTAGAGACCACATAGTTTGACTAGTGATGGACTGACTTGATGATAAGATGGACAAACGGATTGCAATTTTGTTTCTTGAAGGACTGACTTAAGATGCAAACTTAGATGGGCAAATGGATTGCCAATGTGACGGACGCCAAAGGATTAACTCTAATTGTCTCGAGGGATGATCAAAGATCAACCTTGCCTATGTTCAAGCTCAGAGATGACGTAGTTTGACAAGGTGAAAGACTGACAAGACTCAATGATGAATTTTTTTTTTTTGAAGATTTTCTAATATTTAGACATGTTTTTGGATTTTCTACCATTTCGAGAAGATTTCAGGAATATACACGAATTTGATCCAATGTCGATACAAGAACACGCCCCCAGCATGATGCAATAGACCACATCAAAAAAGGCAGGACAAACTAACCTTAGGTATGCCAAGTAGTTCTATTTTGGAAAATGGTATAGACATCAGCTCAGGCTATGGGATGGATGCGAACATATGGGTGAATGGATGATTAGCGAAGTGCGATGGAATGGATGAGTGAGTCATGTAAATACTAGTAGATAGAGAGTGCTTTATTTATGCTTGGCACCTGTTTGCTAGGTTTTCACCAAGGTACTTGTCCAAAGCACCACCAAAGTGGTTTTTACTAGAGGACGATTTTTTTTTCTTTACTATTTTCAATCCTTTTTCTAATTTTTTGGATTTTTGGATTTTTGGATTTTTTGTTGTTGTCACCAAGACACCTGTTTGCCAGGTTTTCATCAAGGTAACTATTTTTTCAGTACTTTTTCTGATTGTTTTTGTATTTTTTGGTTCTATGCCTTGCAAATTCTCAGGCATAGAACTTTTTGAGATGAGAGTTGTTCAGAGGTTCCTACAGAGGCTCGCCTTCTGGTGTCGACAACTGATATACTCCTAATTTGCAACTTGTAGGGGTGATGAAGGGTCCCAGCTAGTTAGGCTCAAACTTTCCCTTGCTATCCAGATTTGGCACATTCTTTTGGTTTTCTTTCAGCACAAGGTCACCAAATTGGAAAGTGTGTTGCCTGATCGTCTTGTTGTAGCTTCGTTTTAGATGATTCTAGTAGACCTGTAGATGATTTAGGGCATGCATTTGTTGTTCATCTAGTAATTCCAGCTCATTCAATGTTGTAACCCTGTATTCCTCATCTGTGATGAGGTTTTGCAAAGATATTCTCAAAGACGGGAGCTCGATCTTGATCGGGAGTATGGCTTCTGATCCATAGACTAGGGAGAATGGAGTGGCACCTGTTGGCATGCAAATTCTTGTGCGGTAAGCCCATAAGGTGAGATTTAGCTATAGATGCCAGTCACGACTGAAGTCATTGACTATTTTCTTGAGGATTTTCAGGATGGTTTTATTCATAGCTTCTACTTGGCCATTGCCTTGTGGATAGTATGGGGTGGAGAAGCGGTGTTGGATTTTGAATTTTTCACATAAGTCACAGACATCCAAATTTTTGAAAGGTGTCCCATTATCCGAGATAATGGATTGGGGAACACCGTATCGGCAAATGAGGTAGTTTAGGATGAACTTGGATATCTGTTTCCCAGTGATGTAGGTCATAGGAATTGCTTCGATCCACTTTGTGAAATATTCAGTGGTGGTCATAATGAACTTGTGGCCATTGGATGAGGTGGGTGAGATTTTACCAATGAGGTCGAGCCCCCACTGTGAAAAGGGCCATGGTGTTACGATAGGATGTAACTCTTGAGCTAGTGCATGAATAAGGTCTCCATGTTATTGGCACTATAGATGCCTTCTAACAAAGTCATGTGCCTCTCTCTCAATTGTTGTCCAATAGTACCCAGTTCTTAGCAACTTCTTGGCCAAGGTCATACCACTTGAGTGCGAACTGCACATGTCATTGTGTACCTCAGTTAAAGAAGTGAAGGCCTCCTCAGGTGTTAAACAATGTAGAATGGTTCCATCGATACTTCTACGAAAGAGGGTCTCTTCTAGGATGACAAATCATAAGGGCCTTTTGACAATGGTTCGCTTGAGGTTCAGGGTAATGTCAGCTAGGAGGATTCCTAATCTCAGATAGGTGAATATGTCATGGTACGAAAGATCACCGGGACCAACGAGTTCACATGCATATTCCAACTCTAGTACCTCGAACGTGGGTATGAGAAGCTACTCTACAAGGGATTCGTGTTTTGAGATGTTGCGCGGGATGTCTAGCAAGGATCCGATTGTTGCCATTACATCGGCTGCTTTGTTGTTTGCCCTCAATATTTGCTCAAAGGTAATGTCGATGAATGATTCTTTGAGTCCTTCTACCACCTTCTTGTAAGGCATAAGCTTATCATCCTTAGTTTGGTATTCACCATTGACTTGGTTGATGATAAGTTGTGAGTTTCCATAGACCTTTAATGCCATGATTCGTCACTATGATGCAATCTTGAGGCCTATGGTCAAAGCCTCGTATTCTGCAATATTGTTGGTATAGAGGAATGCCAATTTGTAGGATCTTGGTATACAATCTCTTTGTAGGGTAATAAAGAACACACCAACTCTTGATCCATGTTGTGTGTGGGAGCGATCAAAGTACAATTTGCAATGATCAGCTGCACCGAGATTAAAAAGGGACTCATCCAGGAATTCTGATACAAGTGGGTTATCTATGTAGAGGGGAGCTTATGCTAGTTGATCTGTGATGACTTGTCCCTTGATCACCTTTTTTTCTACATATTTGATATCATGCTCTGATAGTATCATTACCCATTTAGCCATTCTACCCATAAGCATTGCTTTTGACAATAGATATTTGAGGGGGTCTATCTTGGCAATCAGCTTAATCTGATGAGCTAGCATGTAGTGTCCTAATTTCTAGGCTGCAAACACCACTACTAGGCACACTTTTTCTATTGATGTATAGTTGAGCTCATGCCCTACCATTGTTCTGCTAATATAGTAAATGGCTTGCTCAGTTCCCTTTTCATCGTGTTGGGCTAATAGGGCACCAAGGGTGGCTATTGTTGCTGAGATGTATAGAATCAAATATTTCCCTATGATTGGTGGCATCAACATAGGTGGCGTAAGTAGATATTCCTTGATTTTATTGAATGCTTTCTTGCACTTGTTATCTCATTTGAATTCTACTCCCTTGTGAAGCAGGTGTGAATAGGTAATTTGTTTATCTGCTAGTTGTGCTATGAATCTTTGAATGGACTGGAGTCTACCTTGCAATCCTCTGAGTTTCTTTAGTGTTCTCGGCACTACCATTTTGAGGATTGATTTTACCTTTGCAGGGTCCACCTCTATTCCCCTCATTGAAACTATGTATCCCAACAACTTTCCTTATTGCACCCCAAAGACACATTTCTTTGGGTTGAGTTTGACCTTGTATTGTTCTAGCCTGTCAAAGATTGCACTTAGAGTTGCTATATGATCCTGTCGTTTCCTGGATTTAGCCAATATGTCATCCACATAGTCTTCGACAGTTTTGTGGATCATGTCATGGAAGATCAATGTCATGGCTCTTTGATATGTGGCTCCTGCATTTTTCAACCCAAACGACATCACATTCCAACAGTAGGTGTCCCAAGGACATGTAAAGGTCATTTTATGCTGGTCCTCCTTTGCTATCATTATTTGATTGAACCCCAAGAAGCAATCCATTAGGGATAGCATCTCATGTCCAACCGTCATATCCACTATCATGTCAATGTTGGGTAGTGGAAAATCATCCTTAGGACATGCCTTGTTAAGGTCTTTGAAATCTGTGCAGATGCAGATGCCCCCCTTCGGTTTTGAGACTAGTACAAGATTTGATACCCATTCTGGATAGTCGATTGGGCGTATGAAGCCAACATCTAGCAGTTTCTGTAACTCAATCTTGATGAGCAAGGCTATTTGCGGGTGCATCTTTCTTAGTTTTTGTCTCACTAGTTTTGCTCCAGGGAAAACAGCCAAATGATGAACCACCACCTCAGGGTCCATACCTGGCATGTCAGCATATGTCAATGCAAAGTTAACCTTTCTCTCTTTCAAAAATGTTGCTAACAGTTCTTGTTCCTCTAGTAGGAGAGACTCAGCATAGAAAGTGATTTGCGGTTCTGTCTCTATTCCCAAATTGACAGGGTTGCACTGCTCTCCTAGAACTGCTAACTTCTCTTGATGTAGAGCAATAGGGGGCAGATTGAATCCTTGTTCCTCTGGTGCGTCAGAGAGGTTTTCACCATTGGATGCATCCTTTATTTTATTGTTTTATGGTTAGAGAGTGCCACAGTGTGGTTTTCACTCAATAACTTTGAGCTTATTCTCAATATTTTCCTTTTGCGACTGAAGGACTCAATCATCTCCCCATAATATGCCTTGGTGTCTAAAGCGATATCAAATCCTGCCTTGTGATCCCCACATGGAACTATATCCCTTAGTCCCATGAATTTTGAGAGAGCCTCGTCATTTTTGAATGAGTCTAGAATTGGCGGTCCTCGTTGGTCATGATCAATGAGTTGGGGGTATACTAAGGTGATTTGGTGGGATCGTTGGTTTGGATCAGCAATGGGGGCACTAATCATTAACAAAGTGGAATCCTCAAAGAGCCTAGGAAGGTCAGCTATGGTGTCATCCTCGTCACTACTACTATAAACCTCAGTTATGTCGAATGTGAAGTTATCAAGAGGTAGGCCTATGGATACGAGTAATCTAAGGTTAGTTGCCGAGACCTGAGGAGAGGACCTGACTGCCCTACTAGGAACACTTCTTCCACACATGGTTATACTCGGAGGAGTATAGTCAAGGCCAAGGTTCCGTATTCTTCGTTCTGTAATGATGTGCTCCAAACGTCCATCACTATTATTTTCGAGGCTTTCATTTCTATTATAGCCCATGCCATACATCATTTATAGCCCTCTATTTGTCTCATCCATGGGTAGAGTGGGAGTGGGTCATTCATCATGGTATAATGAGATGTCTCTCTCATCCACATTTTCTTGACTGAGATCCCCCCAACAGCGGAATCCAGAAGGTTCTGCCCTAACAGTGTGGATAGTTGTTTCAACTAGCTGAGGTTGTCCATGTGACCTAGGAGATTGTAGTAAATCTCCTACAACAAATGCATTTTTTCTCATTTTGTAGTCACCACACCCATTGTCTTGGATCATGTTTTTGATTTCAGATATATCTAGGATGGCGGGTGTCTCTGTCACAGAAGTGGAGTCAAGGTAGGTCGGGTTGATATATGAAGTAGATGGGCCTTCATCATTTTTTGGGACTTCAGGGATCTTATAAAACTTGGCTTCCAAGTTTTTGCAGTAGGCAAAAGGGTCTGGATCCCCATATATGGTGACTTCCTCATTCTGGTGTGAGAACTTGATGCACTGGTGATAGGTCAAGGCCACTACCTTCATTCCATGGATCCATGGACATCCAAGGAGGATATTATAAGGCAGGTCAAGGTTGAGGACCTGATAGGTGGTCTCCATAGGTTGCAGTCCCACTTGAATGGGGATTTTGATAATGCCTTGAGACACTCTTTCTTGGTCATCATATGGCCTTATCGGCATGCTTTTGTTCTTGTTAGTGGAATCCTCGATGAATCCCAATTTCATGATGAGCTTTAGAGAACAAATGTTAAGGCTTGCACCTCCATCTACCAGGACTCGTTTGAATTTCTTTTTATGGATAAGCACTTGAAGGTGGAGTGCGCAGTTACGAGATGGTTGCGGGGGGAAATCTTGGTCAGAGAATGTAATGAGATTTGGGGTAACGATGTTACCCACCATAGCCTGAAATTGCTCTGTGTCGAGGGTGGCGGCGATAGTAGACGTAGCTAGTGCTTCATCAAGGATCTTCCTATGAGCGACGAAAATTTTCAATAGTTCTCTTTAGCTATTCAATGACGTTATAATAATAGGGGATGGCCTTTGTATTCGAAATGGGGGTCTTAGCAGGTGCCCCGGCGATGGTGACCTTTTTGCCTCGTGTGGTGACTCCATAGTCATTGTTGGCTCCCTTGATATTTATGACGGTGACCATTTCGTCGATGCATCCAACTATCTCCTCGTATACTAGATTAGCACTAGCATACTTTTGCTTGCCCTTATTGTTCCCTTGGTTATGGTTCAGCATCAGGTTTGTGTATATTTTCAAGTCTTGGTTTCGGATCGGCTACTCGATGTTGATGATCTTATCCTCAATGAGGTCTTGGATGATGTTTTTGAGTCTCATGCAATTGGTAGTGATGTGTCCTTTGACTTTGTGAAAGTCACAAAGGAGGTTCTCATTATACCATGGTGGCTTGGTCATGGGTTCCATGTACTGCTCGGAGTTAGAGATTTTGATTAGATTCTCTTTGACCAACTTCTTCATTATGGACTCAATTGATTCACCAAGAGCTGTGAATATCCGCTTGGGAGGATATTTGTTGTGGGGAGGTGGTCCTCCTTGATTTCCGACATTATTGATTTGGTTGGTGGAAGGTGGTTGTGGTTGTGCTACTACCGCAATAGTCTGCACATTGTTGCGATTATGATTTTGCGATTGATGATGGGTTTGGATATTCTACTTAGGGGCACTGATGACCACTTTAGCATCAACCACACCATCGTTCATGATATTTTTATTCCTCGACCATGTTCGAGGTTTATCATTATAGTTGTCAGACAGGAGGTTGTCCTGCAGTGGAGTGAATGTTGGTGTGCCTCCTCATGTAGCAAGGGCTCTTTCGATGTTGAGTGCCTTTGGGATCAATTGATCGTATGATGTGATGCACTGTATTTTTAGGTAGAACGCTAAGTTTTCATCTAGATTCACTATGATGGTACAAACTTGTTGTTCTTCCGGCATGGTCCATTTGCTCTAGTTGGCCTTGGATCACCACCTTTGCAAAAATGATGTGAAAAGCTCCCCTTTTGCTTGTTTGAGTGTTGATAGTTCTTCCAAACTAACATCCGCACCCATATTGAAAGCATAATTCTTAAGGAAAGCTTCTACAATTTTGTTGAATGTTTTAATGCCCGTGGGTAGGCGAGAAAACCATTCCATGGCTGGACTAGTCAGACTTCAGGGGAATAGTCACATTAGATACGTGTCATCATATGCAACTTCCATGCAATGCACCTGAAATTCCTTGACGTGGTTTTTAGGGTTACCTGTTCCATTACACTTGTCAAATTTGGGGATCATGAATCCCTTTGGGAACGGTATCACGGTGAGACTTATGTCAAAAGGGTAAGGGCACAAGTTGCCTGGTGTTCTCGTGGTTTGAGGTGTTTGAGGTATTTGATGGTGGGGAAGAGTACTTGTGGGAATTTGATTCAAGCTTTGTTGTGTGTTCAAGGCTTCTTGGTATGCTTGCATTTGTGTCAACAATGCTTCTTGTTGATCTTGTTGCTGTTGTTCCAGTAAAACTTGTTGTTGGTCCATCTATTGTTGTTCCCATGAGGCCTGTTGTTGGTCAATTTGTTGTTGTGCTAACAAGGCTTGCTATTGGTCTAGCTGCTATTGTGCCAATAAAGCTTGTTGTTGGTCAAGCTACTGTTGTGCCAACAAAGCTTGTTGTTTGGCTTGTTGTTGCACCTAGAAGTCTTGCAGGGCTTGTTGGTATGCTTGCGGATGGATCACTTGCATTTGCACTTGGTATTGTGCTTGGGCTTGTTGTTGGGCTTGGGCTTGAGCTTGAGCTTGTGCCTAGACTTGTGCCTGTGCTTGTCCTAGGGCTTGTGCTTGAGCTTGAGCTTGTGCCTGCACTTGTGCTAGGGCTTGTGCTTGAGCTGTTGCTTGTGCTTGAGTTATTACTTGAGCTTGGGCTTGTGCCTACACTTGTTCTAGGGATTTATCTTGAGTACTCTTTGTTGATTGGAATTTTGAAGGGTTTGGATTAGGGTGGTAAATGAATTTGTCATGGTGAAGGGGTTGTGGTGGTGGTTGGGATTTGGGTTGTTGGAGGGGTGGTCAAAATGTTTGGTCCTTGAAAAGGCATGCTTTGGGATATTTGAGGACCAACTAATGTACTTGTGGGAGTGGTTTGAATGGTTGTGATTGGTTGTTGTGATGCTACAGGCAAAATGAGAGAATTTGATGTGATGTTCATGTTTCCCAAATCCAAGAAGCTATGAATGCTTAGAGGAGGGAAACCCACTCCAAGAGGTGATGTGGTTGCGAATGGGGATGGGGGTAGAGGTGGTAGGCTACCCTGGAAAGAGAATGGATCCATGACTTCGGTTGTCCTACATAAATCGCCTTCCCCTTGTGGTAGAGAAGTTGATATGTTTAACTGATATGTTGGTGAGGCACACAATCAAGATGAACTAGTGGGATTATGGAATGTGAGTGGGACGTATGGGTGTAGTGGATTTTCCAAAATAAAATTATCCCGTGTGGTGTTTGTAGCCACCTCTTTGTTGGCCACTAGGCGATGTCTTTGTAATTCTTGAAACATGGCACTTCCCTTGTTTGCATTTGGTGGGGCTGGTGTGATGGCTAAGGTGGTGTGAGATACTGCTTAGTTGATATTTGACATTGGGCATGCATCTATAAGGGGCATGTCCATACTAGTGCTTGCACCAAGGTCGGGAGGGAATTGGACCCCTCCTCTTGCCAACGTGTTTAGGTACTTGAACATGGCACTAAAAATTTGATGGTTCTCTGGATCTTGAACCATTTTCATTATTTCAGACTATGTCATCCCCATGTCTTCATTTTCGATGTCCTCTTGATGACTCTCCTCTTGAGGATTTTGTGATGTTAGAGGAGAATTACTTGGGGGATTGCTTGATCCTGCAAGGTTTATTTTGGAGGTTAACTGACTCATGTCCACAAAAGTTGATATTTCATTGATATTCTCCATGTTCTTCTTGTATTAAGATCTTGTTTGAACCATAAAAAATAGGGATCGTTCGATCCTCACCTCTTAGGTCCAAAAGAGAAGAACTAGGAAAGCTAAATGATCAAAGAGGGTGGTAATGATGACGGGATAAGTGGATGAAACCTTTTGGAGAACCTTTGAAGGGGTATGCTATACTATTAGGACTTAGGTTGATTGTGATAATTTGGCTAGATGCGTTAAGCCAAACATGATTGAAAGTGAAGTTGTATTCCCTAGGAAGTTGTGTTATCCTAGGGGAACTTGCACAAGTTGATGAATTGGCTAGTTGTGTTAAGCCAATGCGATTTGTGAACTAGTGAACCTTAGGAAGTTGCATTATCCTAAAGGTAAATTCATCCAAGGGGTTTGACTATTTTGTCTATATGTGTTAAGGCAAAATAGGATGATGTTGATTTAGCCCTTTTAGTTTAGCATGAGTGATTTTAAAGTTCTCAAGAAGTTTTGATGATGGGATGAGATTTGGTTAGATGAAAAGATGGATGGGGATGAATCTTTGATTCTAGACTTGAACCTAGACACAAATTTTTCTACAAGAACTCATTATTGAAGAACACGCTAGACTTCCTATGGGAGAAAAGAAAACCTTTCAAAAAGTTTGAGATTCTGTTGGTAGTAAAACACATACAAAGTCGGATTGTTCCTTGAAGCTTTTTGTAGAAGTTGTACACAAGTATTTCTCTTACTTCAAGGAGAATTTCAAGGCGTTGCTCATGGTATTTTAGGCTTATCTTTTTGAACTTGGTCTTTGGGATTTTGATCTTGCGGGAAATCATTCAGAACAACACACATGTGGTTCAATTTGTCTCTTTATCTTGGCTTAATGAATTCCTTTTATCAAAGACACTTGCTTGCTTATATTTCAAACTATATGTCTAATGTCTCATTTTCTTTCTCATCCCACAAGGTCCATTATGTGGAAATCAAGGAAAATGGGGCAAAAGTTCCCTATGTTAAACCTTATTGAAGACAAATGATGATAGAATCTAAACGCTTAGAAACCTCTAAGGATCAAATCCCTAGGGAAAGCAAGAGTGTTCAAATTCATCAAAGGTATTTGTCTCTTCAAAGGGGTTTGAAATTTGAAGGTCTTGTGAATGTTCATTTTCAAATGTTTTCAAGAGCCAAGAAATGTATTCTTTTCCAAACACTTTTACAATCCTAGGATGATGAGGCAATATCTTGTTGGGTTCCCACTTGGATAAATCCAGCCATGCATATCTTGTGTGAATGGCTAAATGCTTGACCACACTGGCTCCCCTCCATGACACTCACTTATTTGGGTCAGCCAAGCATTATTACCCATGAATCTCCCATGGAATACCTTCCATTTATACAACAAGACCACATGTATAATGTGGGGTGGCTTCAAAGGACATGAACTTTTGCACCAACAAGATAGACAAGGTTTTTGGATTTTTCTAAACAAAGGGTTCGTAATCAGGGTACCCGTTCAGGAGGCCACACGAAAGGCAAGATGAACCCATATAAAGAGTATCACCTGCTTGTTTGTGGGAGTTCCTGTAATGATGAACTTTCCTCACCATTCAAATTTGTATACCGGTCGGGTCGTTCCCTTGGGGTGAGTACTTTTTCCCACCAAGGAAGGCCCTCTAAAGGTACACAATAGCGAGTAAGTGCATTCGTAGTTTGATCATCTTTGTTTGCCTGAACAAAGAGAGAACCCTCGTAATGCCTTTTTCTCACACTAGACAAGTTTTTTCAATTTTAAGTTCCCAAATCAAAATGTGGAGGCAATTTTTTTGACAACCTAATATGACCAAAATGCTTTTGATTCTCAAGATCGCCGTGAAGCACATACGCATTTTAAATGATATTAACTTGTGAAAAGGATTACAAAAACATGGAAACACTTGTTCATTTTAGACCTCAAAGCAATGATGAATTCTTTTTAAGCACCAAAATGAAATATGAGTTTGCCTTGTTCAATTGTTAACCTTTAAACTAAATCTAGTATATTTGTCTAAGGTTCTTTTTAGCCCCTTGGCAACTTTTGAAAGTAAATTTGACTTGTAAATTTTAGAACCCAAAAGAAAACTAGTGTCCTAAAATCAAAGAACTTATCAAATCCTTTATAGAGTGTTAAAAAACACTTTAGTGTTTAAAAACACCTTATACAACATAAACATGGTGTCATAAAAAAAAAAGTTGCTTGTTCTTTTTAAACCCAAAGTAAATTTAGTTTTCCTAAGGCCAAAGATATTTAACAAATTCTCTTAAGGAGTGTTAAAGAACACTTTTAGTGTTTAGGAACACTTTGGGTTTGTGAGCATGATATCATGATAAACTTCTCCCTTTGATTTTCCTCTTCTCCAACTTGCAAAATGATAGAAAACCAGGGAGCAATAATATAGCAAGCAAAGTCAATGCTCAGAAAATTAAAAATTAAAGAACGTGCCCAAATTTTAAAAATAGACTGTTCCCCACAGTGGAGTTTAGCGGGTGCAGTGCTATTTAGCAAATAGGCGGTGCCATACAGTGTCACGCGGTCAACTGTGGGTGGTGCTCTACAGAAACAGAGACAATGAGTGCAGTGGACTTTGGCACGTGGTGGAGTTTGGAAGTGCAGAGCTTGGAAAATTTTCAAATTTTAAGCGTGGGAAGCAATTGCGTTGCTGTATAGTGTCGAGGTCTTCTAGGGGTGCGGTGCAATACAATGTCGCGTCTGAGTTCGTGGTGCAATACAAGACTGCATGCCTGGTCCATGGTGCAGTTTCCTCTGTGTGATAAAAAACCGTGAAAATGACAGAATTTTTCA
Organism: Sequoiadendron giganteum; assembly: GCA_007115665.2. Lineage (NCBI taxonomy): Eukaryota > Viridiplantae > Streptophyta > Pinopsida > Cupressales > Cupressaceae > Sequoiadendron > Sequoiadendron giganteum. The sequence goes on from CM021100.1 coordinate 204,082,074, forward strand.
CAAAAAAAACATGATGAGATGGTTGCTACATTCCTTCTAGCACATAAATGTGAACCCCTAAACCTGCAAATGCACAAAGATGACAAACATGGTTAGATGTTAGATCAAAATGCATGCAAATATGAAGGATTCCCCATAAAATCCATCTATTCAAGCTAAAATTAGGAAAATAACAAAACTTAAATAACAATGAAAGCAATCCTAATTAAACTAATAGCATGGTGATCTTATGGGGGAATTGGTGCCAATGAAGTGTTTTAATTGGCCATTTCCCAATTCCTAAGTAGCAATGGTATGTGAATCTAGAAATGGTCAAATCTCCAAAGAGATTTGAGCATAACCTTGGTATCAAATGTGACAAAATGATGCATGCTTGGATATGATGAGCAAAATTAGTTCTCAATTGGAGAGAGTAATTTTGCATATGAATTGTGGATGAAGATTGAGAAGAGAGGTCTCCAATTTATATACTTCTATTTGGAATAAGTGAGCAAGATTGAGCAATGTGGGATAAAAGATAATCCAATGTCATTGTGCCACTTGTCCACATGTGATTGAAGGAGGAATGAGCACATTTTGGCCAAAGTGCCAATAAATGCAATTAGGTGGAATTTCAAATTTGAGAAATGACATGTTGAAGAGGGAAGGGGAATGAAGTTAGTGTCACTTGGCTCAAGGGCAAGTACATGTAAGAGGCATTGAATGCCTTGTTGGAAGGACCAAGTCCACTTGGCCTTTTTGAATTCAAATGAGGGAATATTCCTTTTTGATGCTTTGTGAGGAAAAATAAATGAATTAATAAATCAAAGTAATTGATTTATTGTGCAACTTGCATTCTCTAGAGGATTTTAAGGAGAGGGATTAACTTAATCATGGTTTTGATTAACTTAATGAAGAATTAGATGATGTGACAATTTAGACTTAGATTTATGAATTGATTTAAGTCAAAAATTGAGAGGAAATGATTTATCAAATAAATGATTTGATTTATTTAATCAAGAAGGAATATGTTAAATTAAATCAAATAAGGTTTAATTTATTTAATTTAATAGGAGGACTTTAGAGATTTTAATTAAATAAAATGATTTATTTAATTAAACAAGGATGCAATGGTTAATTAAATTAATTGATTAATTTAATCAATGAAAGAGGAAGACTTAATCCAATAAATAATGATTTATTAAATTAAGAGATAGAATGTGATGAAATGTTGAGAATGTGATTTAAGAGGAAACATTGTTAGTAATCGGGATCAAGTGTGCCAAAATGAACTTTGTACATTTTCCATGTCTACACTATCCATACCATTCAGGAAACAGGCGTGTGTTTCATCCCATTAGGCAAGTTTCTAAATAAAATTCGCTCGTTCCAATTGTTTTAGGTGATCCTACTTTCATTTTGGGTGAAATTGTCTAAGTTTGGGTGATTTTTTTTGAGTTTGGCTTCTTGTCAAATATGCGAATTTGATTATCAAATTCAAATTTGCTTGTTTCTTGTGTCATTCTAGACTTGGGTGAATTTGCTAACCTCAAATAGGAGATTTTTCTCATCAAATTCACTCATTTCCCATGTCTCCTCTAGACTTAGGCAAATTTGACTCATAGAATAGGAAAACTTGCTCAAAATAGAGGCAATTTTTCTTCCTGTATAAAGGAAAATTTTTGACATAAAAAGAAGAACTTGCTTGAGACAGAGGCATATTTGTTTTCCATACAAATTCCAAAGAGTGAATCCTTTTGGCCATTGAAAGCTTGTCATTTTTGAGTCCTTTTCCGTGATCAAATTTTTTAATCATCCTCCATTCACCCATAATCATCACTTTAGTCTGTCTACATCTTCTAAAATTCATCGAATCAAATCATATAGGTTCATAGCAATAAATTTGTAGAGTACATATCCATCATTGTTTCATCGATCAAAATCACCTAGACTTTGTTTTAGGGGTTTTTATCCAAGGTGGCTTAGGTGTCTAACCTTGATCATCATCCTTTGCACTTACTTAGGATTATCATCCGTCCTGAGTTAGTCAACATCCATGGCCCAATCAATCTACTTCCATCTTGAGGTAGATTTGATGTCGCAATCATCCTTTTCGAAATCCAATATGGTCATCAACATAATACATATTAAAGTTAAACCCCTAAACTTGGTTTCAAATCAATCCCATCACATCCTCCAGTCATCCTAATCTAAGCTTCAATCCAATCTAAATATGAGCTTAAATCAAATCCCAAGCTGAGCTTAATATACATCCCAATTTGAGCTTTAGCCCATTGACATTTAAGATCTTCTAATATCGAAAAAAATCTTATAACCCTTTCTTCCATGATATTCTAATAATTCTATGTATATTTTCATCATCTCTCCTTTTCTTCTAATAATCTATTCCCATCTTTTCAATCCATATATATTTGATCCAACCTCATGAATCCTTATCACCCATCAGTGTAACCAAAAATAGTGGTTAAGGTAAATCCCAATTACATTGATGATGATAATGAGAGTCTTGTTGATAAAGATGAGTACGATATAGACCCCCTTGATGCTATCATTTCTAGTCATGTTTCCCAAACCATCATCCAAAATCCAATCAGCCATCCACGCTATCACATCATGCCTTCATCCACACCTACTAGAAATTTGTATGCTACCTTTGATAAGGGATGTCCAGTATCTTCCCCATCCACATACTTATCATATCCTTCATCCACATTTCTCTCTTATTCCCCATCCAAATCTTCCTACCTTAATCCATCATCCCAATATTCCTACCTTAATTCCTCACCTATTTTCTCCAATGCCAATCTGTCATTCGCATGTTGCTATTTTAACCCCAAATCCATATCCTCTTATACTAATCTACCACCCATTTCCTCCTATCCTAATCCATCCTCCCAATATTCCCATCCTAATCCAACATCCACATCTTCCTACCTTAATCCAACATCCACATATTCTTATCTTAATCCACCATCCCAATCTTCCCAACCTAATCCAGCATCAACATATTCCTATCTTAATTCACCATCCACATCCTTCTATATCACTCAAATGTCCATTCCATTATATTTTAATCCTCCCTCCAATACACCCTACATTAATCCTCTATCTAATTATGATCAACTCACCAAGCCTAATCCTCCACCTCATTTTAGTCCTACATCCAATCTCATCCACTCATCTACTCCTAATCCACCAATCCCTAATCTAGTTCCTCCACCCATCCATAATCCTTCATCCATTCTCATCACCCCACCTAACCCTACAATTCCTAAAGACCTCATTCTAGATGTCATCCAAGGACTCATGACAAAGAAGACATCCTCAAATCCACATCTTGAAGTTGTGGATCCATCCAATACCACTTCATCATGTACAACCACCAGAGATGAGGCCCTTCTCCATCCCACACCTATCATTACTATTACCACCCCTAGCACCACTCAAGCTATTGAAACCATCAAAACAAATGAACCCATTGAATCCCCATCTCCTACTCCTAGTGCCATCAATCCATTGAGGACATTCAAATCCAATCCTCTTCCCCTAGTCCCTATCTCATTCAAATCCAATCCCCTAACCTTCATGAATCCTTTATCCTTCCATCTCCCCCACTCGAGGATTCCCTCCAACACTCCTCCATCATCATGCCATGATCTTGATCCAAAGCATACTAGCATATCCCCTCCTTTACATCAAGATCACGCCATCCTATCTACTCCATATCAAAATCATAGCTCCTCATCCACTCCATCCCATGATCCCTTATAACCCATTACCATAAATCAAGATCCTACCATTACACCTAATCCACCTCATGAGTCCCTATCACATCCTCCTCCAAATGGGGATCCTACTATCTCATCCACACCATCTTGTGATCCTTTTCAGGAACGCCTTTCACTAGCCCCCCCAAGTCAAGATCATTCCATCCTGTCTACTCCATCTCAAGATCATAGCTCCTCATCCACCCCATCTCATGAAACCTTATCACCCATTACCATAAATCAAGATCCTACCATTACACCTAATCCATCTCATGATTCCCTATTGCATCCTCCTCTGAATGAGGATCCTACCATCTCATCCATACCATCTCATGATCCTTCTCAAGAACCCCTTTCACTAGTCCCCCAAGTCAAGATTTTTCCATCCTATCATCACCATCTCATGATCCTTCATTGCACAAGATAAAATTAACTCCTATTTTCCAAATTTTTAACTAAGGAAAAAAATTCACCTCCCCCTATCACTTTCTCATTGACACATTCATTGCAAAAGAAGACTAGACTTCCTCTTTTGCAAATTTTTAACTATAACAAAAAAAAACCCTTATTTGCAAATTGATTGAAAAACAATTGACCCCCCTTTCTTCAAACTTTATGATAACCAAGTGGTCAGCATAAAATTTATTGTTACGATAATTGTTACTGCACACTTAACGCAAAATTTTAATTGCAAATAAATGTTTTAGTTTCAAACATAAACTGTAACTGTGAGGGCTATGTGGGAGGTCATTGACTAAGTCAAGAGGAAAATGACACCAAGTGTGTTTGGAGTGGAGAGGTGGATATACTTGGGGTTGTGTGGAGTGAATTTGATGACCATACCTTTATAGATTATGTAGATTAATGATATGTTTATTAAAATACATAGAGTTCAATGAATACTCCATGTGTCATGATACTCCAAGCCTTCCAAAATAGTCACTGAGTATTGCAGGTCATTGTGTTGACAGATTGATTGATCAAAGGGGAATGCAAACTATGTGATCTTCACTCCATCTTGTGTATGGCATTACATATTTCAATGCCTGGTAATATCTTTAAATTGTGCAAGATGAGAGCTAAATTGATGCTCTACTTAAACTTCACACACTAAGCTTTGACTGCTTAGTGTAGACGTGTCATGGGGCCCTCTCTTAACCGGTAATTTTTCCTTTTACTTTTTCCAAAGGCCTTTCCTGTTGCTATTATGTCCACTATGAAAAATTTATTGTTGACTCATTCACGCCCAACCACCGTGAAGGATTTATTGTTTCTTCATTTGCATCCAACCACTCCCTATTTCCCGCTTCAAAATTTTGGGCGCTATTTTATCACCCGACTTAAATGTCACACACTAAGCTTTGACTGCTTAGTGTGGATGTGTCGTGGCGCCCACTCTTAACTGGTAATTTCCCCTTTTAATTTTACCATTGGCATTTCCCGTTGCTATTATGTCCACAGTGAAAAATTTATTGTTGCTTTGTTTGTGTCTAACCACTGTGAAGGATCTATTGCTACTCTGTTCACATCCAACCACTCCCCATTTCCCACTTCAAAATTTTGGGTGCTATTTTATCTATTGCAACCCATTTACCCCACATTCTCTGCCTCACTCCTCTGTAATGCCTCTTCCTCTATTGTTGCTCAACATTCAAATTTGCTTCCTCCACAACACACAACTCATAATCTTTCTTTCTCAATATATCCTCCTTTGAAGCACTCTTTTTCTAGTGTTTTTCAGTGTCATTTACATATATATTGTACACACAACAATCAAAGGCCACAAATAAAATCATTACAATTCGTAAAAGTTAGCTCAATATTTACTGAAATCATGGAATATTAACTACACAAAATGTCTTTACACTATAAAATGTGTTGGCTTGTCAATCATCTCATTTTGTATGTTGTGTGAAATTTTTTAGGACTCCTCTTTTCTCATTTATGATAAGTGCGACTGGATTAACATAATCATCAGTGTCCTTTTCCAGGTATCATGGGGAATTTTTGAGACACTGTAGATTGTCACCCAGCTGTAAGAGGTGAGAGTTTAGCACCCAGTTTCTAGTAATTTATTTTTCCTATTTTTCGCCTAACCTTCTTGATTAAGGGGTTGATTTTCTCAAGAGAGTGTTTATTGATTTTTTTGTTTTGAGTTCTTTTGAAATATTATATGTTTTCTTTTTGTATGGTAAAGTTCATATATTTGTTAAAATATGTAGAGAGATCTAGTTGTTGTATAAAAGGCAAGGTTTAGTTGAGATATTTTTTTTTTTTCTTGGAGCATTGTTAGAGATAATTGTAAAGCTTCTGATTTGAAATCATATAAAAGTTCACAATATTTTGGCTCATTAAAATGGGTAACAGTAAGATAAAATAATATAAAGATTTATATTTTTTAAAAAGTTTTGTGTTATGTTTTTAGATTATTGTGTCCATTTTTATCATAGCACATATTGTAGGGAATGTAATATCTAGCATGTTAACTCTCATCTTTAAAGGAGATATCTTAATAAAACACAAATTCTATCAAAATCTAAAGGTTTTTAAGAAATTGTACAGCTAAGATTTATAGAATAAATAGATGAAAATCCATTAGATGATTCACATAATAAAAAAGGAAGGATAAAACAAATGTGAAAAAAAATAATGAAACTTTATTTTTCTATTCAAGGTATAATTAATCAAATAATATTTCCTACGATATGTGGAAATGTTCATTCTAAGAAACCATGAAAAGACTCATTAATGCATATTAAGTTGCTCAAACTACAAAATTGTAAACATCTATAATTTTTTTGAAAATGTAACAAAAATCAATAATGAATTTGTTAATGATTTCTTGATAGAAGTTGAAGGACTAAATAGTTAAATGAAGATTTTAGGTGATGTGACTAACAAACATGATATGAAGAAATTTTTAAGCAAATTCATTCTTGAATTTTATAATGCAGTTTCTATAGTAGAAATTTCTATAGATATGAAAAATATAAAAATGAATGAAGTAATTTTTATTTTACTATCAAATAAAGGATGAGAGTTATGAAAAGGCTAAAAAAAAACATGTTCCTCTAAAGAAAGCCTAAGAGGTAAAAGAAACAATTTTTCCAAGAACCAAAGAAACATGAATCTAGAGATGACTTAACAATAAGGAAAATGAGCCTAAAGGTGACTATAAAAAATTCAAGAAAGAGGTAATAGTTTAGAGGTAGAAGTAGTAGCTTCAAAGAAAGAGGGAGACATAGGAATAATGTGAAAGATAATAATTGTTCAATGGTTTCATTGTAATAAGTTTGGTCACTATGAATTTAAATCTTCTAATAAACAATTTGAAATAGGAAAAATGAATGTTTATAATACTATTGAACATAGACAATATTTTTTATTTTTTATTTCAATAAAAAAAAGTGAGAATATTGCATGTTAGATTGATTTTGGGTGTTCTTGTATGTAATATAATAAGAATTTGTTCATCAATTTAAATGAAAAGAAAAGCATAAAAATGAGATTTTGAGATAATCAATCTCATGAAACCAAAAAGTATGAGGTAAAGCACATCAATAAAACACTAGTAGTTCCATCACTTAAAAAGAAGTTTTTATTTGTTAGAAAAATGTTATAACAAAATTATAAAGTGGATATTAATGAAGATGAGTGCACAATCAGATATAATTTTTAAAAATTAATTTTGATGTTACAAGAATATATATTGTAGGTGATAGGATGTGTACTCTCTATTTCACTCGAGGAAATAAAGCATTAAAAACTAGTGAACTTAACTAAAGTAAAATCACTTAAAAAATTATTACATTTATAGCTCTAAAAATTGTGAGGTAAAGAATATCAACAAAATATTAGTAGTTCCATCACTTAAAAAGAAGTTGTTATTTGTTAGAAAAGTGTTATAACAAAATTATTAAGTGAATTTTAATGAAGATGAGTGCATAACTAGATATAATTTTAAAAAGTAATTTAGATGGTACAAAAATATAAATTTTAGGTGATAGAATGTCTTTTCTCTATTTCACCCAAGGAAATAAAGCATTAAAAACTAGTGAAATTAAATAAAGCAAAATCTAGTAGCAAAGATATATCCATCTTTGTTTTAGTCATTTAATTTTGCCTAGAAAAATATTAATGATTGAAGGATTACCTTTCGTTGAAGATACAAAAGAAGAGTGTATTGTTGAAAAATAATTTTTAATTGATAAATTAATAAGAGTTAACAAATAGCTTGAGGTATTTCTTATATATTTGGTTTCATAGAAAAACAATTCTTTGAACAAGTCAAAATATTTTCTAACTTTTATTATAAGTACTCAAGAAAAACGGGCATACTTCCTACATAATAAATCAATATTATTTAATTAGTTTATAGGCCTTAAGAGGTTGGTTGAATATTAGAGTGATAATTACATTAATTTAATCACACTAGATAATAGAGTTGAATATAAATCAAATATATATTTATATTTTTACAAAAATCATGAAATCAAGAGAATTTAGTACTTCCTACACCCTACAACAAAATGGACTTGCCAAAAAAAGGAATATGACCATTTTCAAAATAAAAAGGAATATGATGAAATTAAAAAATTGGATCAAAGTTTGTAGATAGGACTAGTATATAATAGTACATATTCTAAATATGAGTCTTACAAACTCATTTATAGGAATGTCTCTAGAATAATAGTGGTTTGGAATTAAGTCAAAAGTTGACTATTTGAGGGTGTTTGGATATGTTTCTTGTGTATGCATACCAAAAGAAAAAATTATATGTTTAATCATAAAGACAAAATACATTTTCCTTGGATATAGATAAAAAATAAAACATAAATCTTTTATGATCTAGTAAGTATGAAACAAGTGATAAGTAGAAATGTGATATTTAGTGAAGATGGCTACAACTCCAGGTCCTTGTCCACTTTTTGCACCCAGGAAATGCGCTTAAATACAATGGGAAACTTTATTGACTTTGGTAGGGTTTTCATATAATGATAGTCATTCAAAATTACATAGAATGGCTTCATAACCAACCTTAAAAGGAAGAGCCTTTAGAACACCAATAAATTGGTCAGTATTTGAATTTAAATAAATGGAAGAATAACTTATATAGATTGAATAATTCTTAAAGAAATCTTAGTAAAATAAATTAAAAAAAAATTATGTAAGAGATATCTAAAAGTGAAATCTTGAAAGGGAATCTTAGAATTTCAAAAAAATTCTATATTGTATCATAAATTTATAGGGCTTTTCAAACTCGTTTACATAAAAATCAGCTTGTGAGAAAATTTCATCCAAAAACATTGATTTTCTCAACCTTCTCGTCCCTTTGAAATGTGTGTGATGGTTGTGTATTTGAGTGTACTTTTCTTTTAATTCATTTTTTTGAATGTGGGCCAATGTTTCCCTCCCTTACTAGTCATTATATGTAAACTAAAGGACAATTTCAAATTGCACACTAGCATGATGTATTCAAGGACTAATCATAATTCATTTTGATTATCTAGGATAATCATGAGAGAGTTCACTAGCCCACATCATCATTCTAGGCATACTACATACTTTCTTATTTCCTTAAATCATTATTCAAAGCCACTGAATTAGTCCACGTAGGGGCTTGATTATAAGAGAATAAATCCTTGTGTAACAAGCTCTTAAATGGTGTCTATAGACACAATCTCACTTCAAACATATAGGTATTGTGATAAGGAGAAATCTGCTAGTCTAAAAATGCAAAACAAAGTGGAATGCAAGAGAAGAAAATAACACCTAACACCTCAAGATTGGGCTATGTTAAACAAAAAAAAAAAAAAGATAAAAACAAACAATAGATTATACATTTTCTTCATGTTGATCCTTGGTTGGCCCTTGAAGATATTGTTGATGTGTGCTCCTTAGATGAAATTCTTGCAATGAAGGTGGTTGAAGGATAAATGGAGGTAGGTGGATGCAATAATGGAGGTTAAGATGCAAATGGGAGTGATAATATGCTGCAATAAATGGCTAAAAGGCTTGAATGCACAAAATCACAAGTTCTAAGATCTAAAATGCTCATAAATTCTAAGATCCTTTAATGAAGGTAGATGGAGGTATTTATAGAAGATTTTGAATTCTCTAGAGGATTCAACGGTCAATATTGAGCCACCATGGCCAAGATGGAGGGCTATGGTGAGTTGAGGACTCAAAAGCCCTCACATCTTGCCATGTGGTGGGTCAAGTGTCCAAATGACAAGGTGAGATGGCAAAGGTACAAGTGACATGTAAAAGGCCATGTGGTCCCAAGGTACTTGCAAGTACCTTGGGATGGGAGAGGATTTCCCAAAAACGGCATTCCTTGGCCTCATATGGGGCTGAAAGTAACAAGTGAGGACTTTTAGAAAGTATACTCTTGTCACCATGGGGATTGGAGATGGCCTTGGAGAGATAAAAGTGAATTTTTAATTCACTTTTTGGAAGAAACCAATGGGTAAGAGAAGATTCCCCCTAAAAGGCATCCTTGTCTCATGGGTACGATGTGACCTTTAAGAGGTCATGGGGAAGACAAATGAATGGGGGGAATAAGTGTAAATTTTTAATTCACATGGGGAAGAGGTCAACCCAAAAAAGGTAAGTACCAAGAAGGTTGACTTAAGGACATGCTAGAAAGGGTAAGTGATTAGGCTAATTAATGATGATTTAGAGGCAAGTGGATAGATATGGAGGATGTGACATTAATCTTAATTAAGGATATGCAAATATTAATGAAGGATTAAGTAAATTAACCCAAATTAGTGAAAGGGTTATGGAGGATGGGACAAGGAGAGAGAAAGAATGAATTAAAAATTGAAAAGGATAATTGACTAAATTAAATAAATTGATTGATTTAATTTAGAGAGGAAATGGTCAAGGATAAAGTATTTAATTAAATACTTTTTGGAACCTTAGGGAAAGGGGATGATATTAATTAAATGTGTCATTTAATTAATATAGATGGATTAGATGAATAAATGATTGGATTATGACCATATGGAAGTGGTGAAATTTAGGTGTCTACATTTTTCCCCTCTTCGAAATATTGTTAGAATAACAGTGTTTCAAAGAAAAATAAATGCAGAGGACTCTATAGAAGAAGTGAGTTGAAAATGATGGCCCAACATAGGAGAGGTTGCGCGAGCTACCCAAATGGAGGGGAGTGAAAGGTCATGCCTTGATCATATAGGAAAATTATCAAGGAGAAGGTATGGATGGATTTGGTAGGGTATTCCCCCTCAAGAGGGTAGTAGGGGAAGAAAAAGGGGCCCTGGGTGAATTCTCGATATGAAGAAATAGAGGGTATGATTGGAAAGAGCTCAAACAAACATGAAGAGTGGTTTTTGAATGAAGTCAAACAGACACACGAGGCACGAATGACAGCCCCGAAAAGTTGGAGGATTAATCAATGGAGAAAAAAGGTTAAATAAAGGGAAAAAATATCCTCTATTTTAAAAAGGTAAAAAGGAGGGAAGGGTTATAAATAGGAATTGTAGAATTATTATTCCTCATTTGGACAACTGCCAGTTGAGAGAGAGAGGAGAGGAGATAAGAGGAAGAAAAAAGAGAGATGATGCCGGATGATTATGATGATGACATCATCCACCATGCGGATGAGGTGTGAAGTTTCTACATTAAGCGCACCGTCCCACACCAGGTTAGGCTCAAAACCCCCTTTGTGATTTTAGAATTTTTGGATGTATTTTAAATTTAATGCATTTTTCAAAACATGGATTTTGGTTTCGGGGTAGATTAGGAAAATGATTAGGAGACAAAATTTAATTTCGTCAAGCGGGTGGGAGAAATGTCCAATAAGGATGGGTAGGAGAAATGGGTGGTTAGAAAGAAAAAAATATGGTGTAGACGACAAGTTTGGACGGTTTTTCCCCACACAGGGGGGCGGCCCCATGCAAAGAAGGGCAGTCACACCCCAAACGGGTGGTCGTATCCCACAGAGGGGTGGCCCCACCCCAAAAAGGGGTGGCCACACCCCCATTGGGAAGCTACACCCTAGCCAAGTGGTCATGCCCCATCAGATGACGACACTCCGGGAAGGGGTGTCCCCGCTCGATGGGAAGGGGTGACCCTGCCCAATGGGTGGCAATGCCTCAGGAAGGGGTGGCCCCGCCCGATAGGTGGTGACACCCATAAAAGGGGCGACTGCACCCCAAAAAAGGGGTGGCTCAGCCTAGAATGGGTGGTCGTACCCCAAGGGGTGGTTGTGCCCAAAAAAGAATATGCCAAGGGTGTGAAGAGGAAAAAGGAAGAAAAGTTGAAAAAAGAAAGAAAAGGGGGATAACTGAGGAAAAGTATCTTAGGGAAGAGTGTGAGGAATAGTTAGTGTGAACAGGAACCTAGGGTTAGGAAAGAAATAAAGGGAATGGTGTGGTGACTAACATGCTATGTGGTTTGGCGGAGAGGTTCGATAGCTTACAAACACATGAGAGCAAGTCAGAGGTGCTCGCAAAAACACAATGAGTGATGATGGGAGTAGACCATCAGTGTTTGGCTCAGGCAAGGTTGCTGCATCTCTTAGGGTATCCATCAATTAGGGCACATTGAGCGATGTTGATAGCCCTGATCAAGTGTTGGGATTTAGCGAAATTGACATTTCATCTCCTGATAGGAGAGATGACAGTGACGTTGGAGGATGTCTAGTGGATTTTGAGATTGTCCATAGCAGGGCAAATGGTGAGTGAGCTGAGATCAGAGGGAGAGGTGTTGGATCATACCATATGGGTCTTGTTCGGGCAAGAGGACCTCTCGGTGGAGAAGAATTTCTTGGACGTGGATAGATGTTTGGGGTTGAGACTACCACCACTGCCTTTGTATCTTTGTGGGTTGATCAATGGGATACTCATTCTGGATAGGAGTGGGAGATTTTGCAACCTTGGCTACATGGATTTTATCTGACATATCATCAAGGGGAGGGATTGACAATTCACATTGGGTCCATGCATCTTGGCACAACTATATAGAGACATGCACGTGATCTGTTATTGGGGAGCACTCAGCGTGTGTCACGTGACATTGTTGTAGGTGTGGGCTTGGGAGCACATTAGTGTGGCCATACTAGATGTTGTGTGAGTGGGTTATGAGGATGTGACATTGTCGATGGCTTGGTGGTATAGTGTAGAGTATGAGTGGGTTCTCTAGTATCAGGGGGCAAGAGATATAGATAGATGGAGGAATTTTTTTGATGATCTGGAGGAGGACATAGTGATGAGGGCGTTTATGACACAAATATTTAGGGGATGGAGGAAGGATGAGGTGAGTCTCATGACTCATTGCTATATAGTTGAGAGAGAGGCAGGGATAATAGAGTCACATAGGCTAGATCGGGTGACGAGGCAGTATGGGTTGGTATAGGATATTCTAGGTGCCCCTAATATGTTTAGATGGATCACATGAGAGCGACCATGGGGTGATGCGATTTTAGGAGAGTTTGCATGGGAGCACTGGGAGATACTAGTGTGAGAGCTAGTAGAGTACCCTAGGAGGGATGATGGATTAGTAGATGTAGGCATCATGGTGAGATATGCAACATGGATTTCACAACACCGAGTTGCATAGATTACACTGAAGGTGCCGATTATGGAGGCATTAGGATTTGGATCAGAGGATGAGGCTAGATTAGCAGGAGGAAGGAGGAAATGACAGGTAGGTGGGGTCAGGGGCAGTGGAGGAGAGGGGAAAGGGTAGCCCGAGCAGGAGGAAAGTAGCCAGTGGTGGTTAGAGTAGAGCCAAAGGTAGTCGGAGTAGCAAAGCCGTAGGAGAGAGGGCAAGGGGGAGATGGAGCTGGAGGGTAGCGGAGGATAGGCAAGAGGAGAGATTAGGTGGAGAGAAAATTTGAGCAAGTACCTAATGAGCAAAAGATGGAGATACACGAGGAGAGAGGATCCTGAGGTGAGACAACATATGAGGGTGGGGCGGAGGGGATAACCGAGGAGAGTTTGGGTAGCGATCAGGGTTCAGCAAGAGCTCGAGAGACTAGAGATGGAGATGCATGAGGAGAAAGATGCAAGGAGAATGTGATGGATTTGGACATCCTAGTGGTGGATCCACTGGTGAAGATATTGTATGTACCACTCGAGGACCCTATTGTATTATTGAGGGGGCCCCAGGCAAGGCTCCGCATGACAAAGCAAAGGCCGAGGATTGTAGAGGTAGAGGTTGTCAGACTCAGGGTGGAGGGGAGGAGGCTTCAAATAGAGGTAGTTAGATTGGAGGCCACAGGACAAAGGGATTATGGCTTCATTTTTGACCTCGTTACTTCACAGGTACAAGATGCAGAGATAGAGAGAGATGACCTATGCAATGAGCTAGTTAGGGTGACCTAGGATCGAGGCATATTATAGGAAGCGATGAATATAGCACAGGGTATGGGATAGTAGGAGACTAGATGGGATGGGAAGCAGGCTAAGAGGGAGATGGAGGAGTTGAGGGCATAGGTGATAGGGTTCGTGAGGTAGAGAACTGAGTTCCAAGATAGGGCATCCATGATAGAGACATCAGTTGGGGATGTGAGGTTGAGGGTAGAGGCAATGGAGGCCCAGTTAGAGATGGCTCATAGAGAGAGGGACGCGATGCATGCAGAGATACATTCCTTGCAAGCATAGGCTCAGGTGATGTAGTGGAAGAGGGATACTACATAGGCATAAATAGTGATACTATAGAGTGGTGGTGATGGATCAGGGGCAATGGTGCAGAGACCACAAGGAGAGGGGGATGCCTTAGAGGTACAAGAATTGGAGGAGGTGAGAGATCAGTTACAAGGAGAGATCGATCAGCTGAGGATGACATAGGGGGCATGGGAAGAGGAGAGGAGAGTCATTACTAGAGATCAAAATAGATATAGATAGGAGTGGAACATTATCTAGGGTCAAGTTGAAGAAAGAGATGAGTATATGGGAGAGGCATCCTTCTGGATGGTTGCTTATTAGTAGGCAGTTCCAGATCCATCCTAACACATGTTTCACTTTGAGTGATGAGCTCCTCAGATGCCCACACCATCCCAGTCACTGGGGACATGGACCCGAGGATACAGTGGCTCTCAGATGACCATCCCTAACAAAGGGCCAGTGCTCAAGTCTCCACAGAGGTCAGATGTGGGAAAATTATTTGGCAAATGATTGGATATCATATTTTGACAGGTGCAAGATGGATGGATAGTATAGAGTCGTAGTGATTATATTTGATGCAGAACCTTGTACTTGTACTTTATTTTTTGATTATGACAAACATGATGGATATCATGATGGATATTGTATTTTGGTGATTTTTGGTATGATATGTGAGAAGCCTTATTGATACTATGTGATGAATGATTTATTTATGCATATTTGTATGTTTATGAGTTTATGATGGGTGATGTGATGTATGACTATGCATGTATGGATTTATATTTATTCCTATATGGATGTATGATTATGATGCCTAATGTTTATGATGCAGGATGTGATGGATGATTTCTATCCCTATGTGGGTGATATGATATGTAAAATGAGATGGTTATTTATGAATGCATGATGTCTAATGGATACGATGTTATGGATGTTATGATTATTGCTATTATGGATGATTTATTATAACATGCATGATGTTTAATGTGTATGATGGATGTGGTAATGAAACTAATGATATGAACTAACTTGAAGATGTTAATGAATGTTAAGATGCATAGGATGAGAATTAACTTACACAACTTGAAATGATTAGGCAATTTAATGAACCTAAAATGTAAATACAATGTGAGCCTAAATAAGGGCCTACATCATGGTAAAGGTGAAGAAGGTGATGGGTGTGTGACTACACTTTTCAAGAACCATAGGATGCTTCAGAAGAAAGGGGAATGTGGAGGGAATCACCATTTGCACAATCTAAAATCCTAAGTCAGGGGGAAAGAAGGGATGAAGGATACATGAATGCAATGGAGGAGAAAATAAAATGCAATCCTAATGCAAGTTACCATCTTTGGAGCACTGATTTTTTTTATAGCATAAGACACCAGTTACCATTGTATATGCACCAAGGTGGATTAACATCTAATGCATAAACAAAAACAACAAACAAGAAGGTCATCCCAATACCCCAAATTCACGATGACTTCGGTTGGGCCAGGTATTGGAATTGTTAGAATTGGCTATGGCTACCAATATCTTTGGACCAAATGGAAAGCACAAAGAAGAGAGAATAATGTGACAAGAATAAATTGTATTCTCATCAATATGATTCAATGATATGAAGTGATTGTTTTACAATGAGAAACCCCTTGGTTATATAGCCAAGGTGAGTACATAAAAGGGCATAAGATTATGACAAGTGTCATAATCTTATGACATGAGACAACTGGGAAAAGCTATTACTCCACCTAAAGTGGAAAGTGATAATATGATAACCACCACAAATAGTGGATCACCCACAAAAGGTGGAGAGGTAATCACATGATATGTCCATGAAAAGTAGAAAAGCTCCAACTACCTCCTATGTGGTCCCTAAGTAAACTTAACTAAGGTGTAATTATGACCTAGGGAAAGGTACAACACTTTAATTACACCAACAAGAATAACCACAAGCACAGAAGATGTCTCGGCGTAACCCAAGACCGCAGGGGTCTTGGTGGGTACTACATGAGAAAACCAAGAAAACAATAATCAAGATATGCCCCTATGTAAAGTAGTAAAAACAGATCATAATATGAGAGATTATGACGACCTTGACGAGTGATGATAGGGAGCTGAAATGATAAAAAAACCAAAAATATCGAAAGATTGCAATAAATTTCAAAACATACTTTTCCATAGGATCAAGATGATGGATGGGGTTGATGCAGTCTATTAAGAAGGATACATCCTTTTGAGACCAAAGATGGAGGCTAAACTAAAAGTTTGATAATGATGCAATATATTCGAAAATCGATTATACCTCGTGACTTAAATGGATTCTATTTGTGAGGTACCAGTGAGATAAGGACATACCTTGACAAGAAGACACAAGACTGACCCACCCTAAAGTCCTAGTGGCTTGGGGGTTGATCAAAGAAGAAAGAGGACAATGAAGACAGATGATGGAAGACAACGATCAAACTAATTAACCATGAAAGAAAAACAAATAAAAGCCCTAGGGGCGGATCAAATGACTAGCCTTGCCTTCATGCAAGCATAGGGGTAGTGTAGTTTGAAAAGGATGAAAGACCAATGATGATTAAGATAAAAAAGTGGACAAATGGTGATGGATGATGAAGGAAAAAGTGCCCCAAGGGCGAATCAAGTGATCGGCCTTGCCTACGTGAAAGCGTAGGGGCAATGTAGTTCACCAAATATGGATAGACAAAAATGACAAACAAAACAAAGCCCTGAGGGTGGATCAAATGATTAGCCTTGCCTATGTGAAATCACAAGGGAAACATAGTTCACTAAAGATGAGATGGGATCTAGATGGAGACAAACATGATGAATGATCCTAGATGGAGACGACCAAAGTGTTGAGGTGACACACAAGCTCAGATTAGGATACAAGATTAGGATGTTGGATAGCGAATGATGTTCATCCAATGCTCAACCAAAAATATACCAAGCGACCAAGGGATGCAAGTGGATGGGAGGATATGACTGAATGGTAAGGATATTGAGATTTGGATGGATAAAGCATAAAGTGATTAGGACACGAGGTAGATAATGATTAAGCCCTATATGAAAGGCGCCTATTGTTAGGTTTTTACCAATCGTACGTATCCAAGGCACCACGCAGGGGTGGTTTTAACCATAGGACAAATTATTTCTCTCTACTATTTTTTGATATTTTTGATATTTTTGATATTTTGTTCTTTTTGGATTTTGATAATTTTTTACTTTTTTTGTATTTTTGAGATTTTACTAGGAAGCATACCCTAGCTGAGCTAAGTGTAGAATTTCTTTAGAGGCATGATGTTGATGGGTTCTTCCAGGGGCTCTCCTTTAGGGGTAGATAACCTATATGCTCCATAACCATATTTGGTGGTGATGAGATAAGGGCCTAACCAATTAGCTTCAAACTTACCCTTCTTATCTCGATCTTGCTGATTTTGCTGATTTTCTTTGAGAACTAAGTCACCAACATTGAATTGTTGAGGGTGGACCTTCTTATTGTAACTTCTCTTGAGCCAGTGTTGATAGGCTTGTAGATGGTTGTAAGCCTTGACCCATTTTTCATCCAATAATTCCAACAGTGTGAGTCGTGTGACCCGGGTGTCTTCGTCAATGATTAGATTCTGTAGTGATATTCGAACTGAGGGTATTTTGACTTCGATTAGAAAGATGGCTTCAACGCCATAGACAAGGGATTATGGAACATCGCTGGTGGGAGTGTGGATGGATGTGCAGTAGGCCCAAAGGCTAGGATGGAGATGGAGGTGTCGATCTTGACCAGTGCTATTAACCATCTTCTTAATGATTTTTATCAATGTTTTATTGGTTGCCTCTGCTTGACCATTACCTTGGGGATAATAGGGGGTAGAAAAATGATGTTGGATATGATACATTTCAGAAAGGAATTTCATGCACTTATTCTTGAATGGCTTCCCATTGTCAGTGATGATGGTGGAGGGGATTCCATACCTGCAGAGGATATGGTAGATGATGAGCTTAGATATCTAAACACTGGTGATTTGAGTGAGTGGTATGGCTTCCACACACTTGGTAAAGTATTTAGTGGCCGTGATGATGAAAGTGTGACCATTGGAGGATGGAGGGTAGATTTTTCCAAGTCAAAACTCCATTGTGAAAATGACCAAGGTGTCGTGATAAGCTATAACTCTTATGTCGGGGCGTGAATCAAATCTACATGTTGCTGACAGGGAAGACACCTTTTGACGAACTTGCAAGCATCATGTTCCATAGTAGGCTAGTAATACCTTGGGCTTAGAATCATTTTAGCTAAGGCCATACCATTAGAATCGGCCCCACAAATACCACTATGCACTTCTACTAATACAGTGTGGGCTTTGGTCTCGTTTAAACACTAGAGGAGGGCTCCATCATACCCACATTGATAAAGTGTATCACCAATGATGTTGTAACAGGAGGTGCATTGGATAAATGATTTTTGTTGGTTTCTTGTGAGGTTAGATGGTATGGTGTTGTCATGAAGATAAATGTAAATGTCTTGGTACCAAGGGGATTCAGGGCCTACAATGTCATAGACCATTTCACTCTCAAGGATGTCATATGCAGGGATTAGCAGTTGTTCTACAAGGAACTCACATTTGGTACGATCTTTGGGCATGTTCAGGAGGAAACCAATAGTGGCTATGGCATCAACTGCTTTATTCTGTATCCTAGGGATATGATCAAACTGGATAGAGGAGAAACATTTCTTAAGATCATCCACCATGAATTTGTAGGGTAACAACTTGTCATGTTTTGTGAGGAATTCATCATTAACTTGCTTGATCACCAGTTGGGACTCACCAAAGATGTGAAATTGTGAGATATTTCATTCAATGACAATCTTAACACCTGTGAGGAGAGCCTCATACTCAACAATATTGTTGGTACAAGGAAAATATAGTCTGAATGATCTGGGTATGTAGTCACCTTGGGGGTGACGAGCAATACTCTTGCTCCTGATCTATTGTTAGTGTGGGATATGTTATGCCTTGCATAACCATCCTGTCTTTTTCCTTGGTCAAAATGGGTCCCCCTCTTCGTTTTTTGTCCTTGGTTGTTTTTCAATAAAGTTTGGAGTTGTTCTTTCTTCCAACACTTTTGTTTTCTTTTGTTCTGTCAGAACTGGAACCAAAACTGAATATGGATTTGGTCTACCTTGTTTTCTTTTGTCGGGTCCGGGTCTGGAATGGATTTTAAGTGTGGGATTTATATAAAGTTACAAACTTGTTTCCATCTCGCTTCTGCCTTCACATTTTTGGTTTGTTTATTTGGGCTTGAGATCAATGTTTTTTTCCTTGTTTCGATCCTAGTGTCTACTTTTTGGTTCTCTCTTTACTTTTTTTTCATTGTTGGTGGAACCAAAACCAGAATCAAAACCAAACTTGAACTTCGACAAAGTTTCCAAACCTGGGTCTCATTCTACCTCTGGTCCTGCCTTTGTTCTTGTTGTCTATCTTTACTTCGGTCACACAATAGTCTTGTGTCTATTTCTGCCATGACTTCGTGTCCCATCTGTCACATTAATGACATTAGTTATAGGTACCTCACACATATGAAATTGGATTTTAACATTAATTAAGGTTAAATCACTAGTTATTATCACTTTTTAACAAGTAAAATCAAACTGGAGCTATAGTAGAGCATTTGGGAGCGCGATTCAATCGAAGGAAAAGATTTTTGTGGACGAATTCATATCAAGGATGTCGGATTGCGTCTGAGGTAGGGTTTATGTTCTTCATCTTTTTGTTTCTTTATTTTTTTTCATTGTGCTTGTTTGGTTTGTTGTTCTTTGTGATGCTCATGTCTACTTTTGTTTGATGCTTGCTTGTTTCGCTTTGCTTTTCTTTTCTTTATTTTTTCTTTGTGTCCTTGTCTTCATTTCGTTCTTTATTTTATTTTTGTTTGTTGTTTTTCTCGCTTTCTTTTGCTTTGTGGTGGTCATTTTTGTATTTTCTTTGTGCTCGTACCGATGTGCCCTTTTTCTTCGAGGTATTGATCATCTACTACTTGGTTTTATGGTTTTCTTGGATCTGTTACATTACCTGTTGGTTTCTTTTGTGTGTCGACTTGTTGGTTTCGAGAGGGGTTAAGTTGTGCCCTAATTGTTTAGGTCAAAGGGTTTTTATAAACTAGGTTTTTTCACATCTTTGTTTAGTAAAAAAAAATGGTGCCCTAGGTTGCTATGTTTCCTCTCAGTCATATGAGGATGGTTTCATACTATTATTTTAAGCCTCCTCGGATTTTCAGGTGACCTTGTTTTAGGTCATGATGTCATTCATTCTCTTGTTGAAGTTCTAATGATGCCATGGTTGTTTTTAATTGGGGGTCGGATCCAGGATTGATTTTGTTCTCAAACCTTTGTTTAAAATGGATGTTGGATCCATCTCTGAGCCCGCTTTTGATGCGTTATGGATTATCAAAATATTGTTCACACAGGTGGAATGGGAATCAAAACGGGATATAAGTTTGAAACTTCTTCATTGCACCAAATCAATTTCCATTCTGACACTGGTCTCGATTACCATTCCGGCTTCATCTCTGATTTATCTAAGAGGTTTTTTGTGAGCTCAATGTCCACTCCAGTCCCGACTCTGGAGGCCCTTTAAAATATTTTTAGGAATGTCTTCTGCCTGATCCCGCCTCTAGTGTATATGAAAGGTAGGATCTCTGACTTGGTTTTTCATACTTCTTGTGGATCTATTCTCAGGTTTTGTTACAAAAATTAAAATATGTTAGTAGCATCAGGTGAGGCTTCTCAGAGGATTCAACCTGTGGAAACTTCAAAAATAGGAGAAAAGCCTAAAAAGGGTAAGTTGGAACAACTCCCTTATACCTTGAGGTATAGTCATCAGGGTCTTGCCATCATTGCTAGTAAGGTGGATTCTGATTGGGTGGACATAACTAATACAAGCTTGGGTCCATTCCATTACAAGGAGTTGTACTCTGAAACATTTGTTGAAGAAGTAACAAGGAGGACACAAATAATAGTTGAATCTGGCTTGGCTCACATCACTATATTTCCTTTGTCAATCCAACATCTTAAACTAATAATGAAAACAACTGGAGCCTATAATCCTACTACAAGATAGTGTGTGGATTCATAGGGCAATGCCATCATTGATTTAACTCCTCAAATGTTCCAATTTATGTTCAATGTGCCCAATCCAAGGAATCCTAAGCAGCTCAATGAGGCAAAGGCTTTGAAAATGTATAGTAATCATAAGGAAGCCAAAAAAATTCATTTGTATAAAAAATGGATGAGAACTGAGAAAACGTCTCTAGTTAAGCTTCTAGATCAGCCTAAAAGGGCGGAATTCTACAAGGAGGTTGGGGATGTAATACTGATGTTATCCAGAGTGTTTGGAAAAAGGGATTCTCTTCACTTTAAAGAATGTATGTTTCCATTCATTAAAAAAATCCTAGATGGAAGACAACAATTTGATTGGCCCATGATTGTGTCTAAAAGAATACACAACCAAATGGTTAGAGTGAGAGAAACTAAGAGTTTCTTCATGACGTCTTATGTTATTTATACAGCAACAAGAAGAGGCATTTTTCTAGGTTTGAACAAAGTGGAGATTTTGGGAGAAGCTGATGGACAGAATAAGATGTGGAACCATTATGATCAGTTATCCTTGCAAACTTCTAAATGGTTAATGATGCATTTCTATATGTCATTATCAACCAGCTTACAAGAGATACAGGATATAGATTGAGCCAGGAGGCCATGGAATTCATCACAAAGTGTGGATATTGGTTTATCCAATACCCCAAGTTTACTTATTTTAGGCTAGCTGGATTTGATGGTCATCCTCACCTACTCCCTAGATGTTGCAGCAACATGATTCTTTTAATGGAGTTTGTTTATCAAGCCTTGGGAGTTAATACTAAATTTGGTATAAAGCATAAGCCAAGTTGTCATAAGTTCCCCATGAATTTGAGTGAATATAGTTGTCTACACCTTGTGGGAACTAAATTCATTTGCACTGAATTGATGCATTTGAAATTAGACTTGTACACTGCTAGGAAGCACTTTGATCCAAAGAACAAGATGAACACTTTGTTGGCTTCTATTTTTGATAAACATTTCAATTTATTGGAGGATTTTTGGAGTGATCTTCAAGATGAGTATGGATTGAGGAAGAGGAATTATGAAAGGTTTCCTATTCCACTCTTGGTGGAATGTGGGGTTAAGTTGGACATTCCTGAAACACTATCAGATGATGGGGTGGTTCTGGATCCCCTATATGAGGCAAAAAATATAGGTACTAAGAGCTTAGATCCTATAGATTGGGATGTAGAGGAGACAATAGATATTAAGAAGATAGCAAGACTAGTGTTGGATAGAAGTATCCAACAAGTCATGATAAGAAGCAAGGAGCCTGAGGGTCAAACTTCCAAGAAAATAAAAGGTGCAGTTACCACTCAAGGGTACAAGAGAACAAAGAGAAGAATGCCTCCCAGGGAACCTTTGGAATTCTTCCCTCCTAACATAGAGGAATTTGAACTTGAAGTTTTGGCTCAAGATTTACATGAGGGACATGAAGAAGAAGTTCCAACAGGACCTGTGGCCTCAACATAAGTTGTGGGTGAGTTGGATACTCAACCCTCTCCAGCAGAGAAACCAAGTGGAGAAGTTCCTAGGGGGACTCTCCATAAAGAATCTTAAATTTTGAAGGGAAAGGGAGTTGAGGTAGAAATCCATGATATAGGGATAGACTCTAAAGATACTCTTTCAGATAAGGAGACACAAGTGGACATTCCTCTTGATGAAATGGAGCATTTTTTGACTGAGGAGGACCAATGGGTGTTGTTTGAAGAAGCTAAGAAAGAATTAGATGCAAAAACACAAGTTGAGGCATTGTAGAAACAACAAGAGTTAGAGGCCAAAGCCCAAGTTGAAGCATTGGAAAAGCAATAGGAAATGGATACAAAGGCACAAGCTGATGCATTACTCCAACAATAGCAATTAGGGGCCAAACAAAAAGCTGATGAATTGGCCAAGCAACAACAACAAAGGGAGCATGAGCTCAGAGTAAAGGAGAAGAATGAAAAATTAGAACTAATTCAAAAGATCCATGATCTGGAGGAAGAGAAGGCCAAACAAAGGAGAGGAAAGGAGGCCCTTGAGGCTAAATTTAAAATTGTTGAAGAAGCCTATAAGAAAAGGGAGGAAGCAGAATGCTTGCAAAAGGAAAAGGATGTTGAAGAGCTTGCTAGGAAACAAAAAAAGGAAAAGGATGTTGAAGAGCTTGCTAGGAAACAAAAAAAGGAAAAGGAAGCATGGGACAAGCTCAAGGACTTGGAGGGAGAGAGGGATAAATTTATTGAAGAGAAGAGGTTAGAGGAAGAACGTTTGAAAAAGGAATGAGAAGATAAAAGGCTATAGGAGCAAAAGGATAGGGAAGAGGCCAAGAGGGTTGCACAAGACAATGCAAAAAAGGAACAACAAAATGTGCAGGAGGTTGATTCTCAACCTAAAGTTACTTTATTGCAGCCACTATATTCTACAATTGTTGCCTCTTCCTCTACAATAATGGCTACCAATACTAGTGCTCCTACATGGTTAAAGATGGATCTTGAGAAGAAGAAAATAGCTCCACCACAACCTCTTGATTGGGAAGAAACGATGAAGGAAATAGAAAAGGAGAGACCAAAGAAAAAGGCCAGAGTTCTTCATTCCACAAGGGTCAAAGAGGTAGGAGAGATCATTGTAGAATGTGCAATTCTGGTGGTGGACAAGGATAGAGGAGATATGCAAGTGATTGATTATCAACTAGGCACAGTTAATTTAGGGAGGCCTACAAGAAATCAACAAATGAATCTAATTGATGTTGTAGCTTCATCCACAAAGTCTAGAATGATCAAAGATAAACAAAGAAAGGATGAGCTTAAGGCTCAATTGGATCAACTACATAGTTTCTTAAGAAATGTTTCCACTCCTAGGTCACAAAAAGCTTCTACCTTGAAAACACCAGTCTTATTCAACAAAAGGGAATTTGATGGTTTAGTACAAATGAAGAGTAAGTCCGAGATGCTTGATAGATGGATCAATAAGCTTAACCAAGAAGTGGATGAATTGTTGGTAAACAGTTTTGAAATTCATAAAACAACACTTGAGTTGATAGAAGAAATGGTGCATCACACTGAAACTTTAGGAAAGCAGGAGGAGGAATATAAGGGATATGTTCAGAAAATAAAAGATATCAATAAGTTTTCAAGTTCAACTCTTCTAGAGGAATCAATCCTCAAAGAAGATAATGTAGATTTATTGGAAAGAACCTCAAGCATAATCTGGTTTAGGTCTAATTTCATATATAAACATAGGAATGAAATTCAAGATGCTAGTAAGGACTTGAATGAGAAACTTGATCAACTAGAAGCTATAGTGGCCATTTTAGTCAATGTAGACATACCGGTTAAGGAGGGCATGCCTTTAAATCAATTAAAGGAGAAATGAAACAATAGGTTTCAGGAGGTCATGTAGAAAGAAGATGATGGAGAGGACTTATTGTTGGATACACTAATGGATATTAAAGAAGAGGTGAAATCTACTAGGAGGGAGTTGACCAAATTAAAAGATATGAAAGAATTTGCTTCCATAGAGTTGAAACGAATTAAATTTGAAGACAACTGGGTTGATGGGCCTGATGTGGATATCCTTCAACAAGTGTTCTCTAGTTATGATGAATATCTTATTGAGAAAACTATGCAGGAGTGAGTTGGTAGAAAAATGATCTATTTTGGGCACATGACTTCCCCTTTTCTCTCCTACTTCACAGGGCAATCAATGTTGGAACTAAAGATCAACCAGTCTAAGTTTCTTGTTGAGATTCTGATTCCTTGATTAGTGGCTCTCAATTTTTGATTGAGAGGGATTTATGCGTAGCATGTCTATATGTAATACTGAGCTCCATATTGTAAGGGTCAACTACTAAAAAGTAGAATTAGCCACCTGATGATAGCAAATAGGATTTTTATAGCTTTGAGAAAAGATACTTTTTTTTAAGTTCATGTTGAATTTAGACACACCTTTTATACAATTTTATGTTGGAATTGAACTTTGTTGGATGAGGTTAATGAACCATAATTGGTCTGTATGCCAGTGAGTTTGCTGAGCATAAATATTTCTTATTTGGTGTGAATCAATAAGGGAAACCAGATTTTAAAGATTATTTCATTAAATTATCTATGAATGGAATTGTTATATGTCTGTTGATCTATATTATTAGCAATGAATGAGGAATTTGTTTTGAATCTTGTGTTATTTTGATGAATGATTTAACTAAGCACTATGAATGTATGCAATGGTATGGTTTTTTCTGTGAATTGCATCATGTTATGGTTTTGATCTATTAAGAAACACTCATTGTTAAGAATATATGTCTAGATGTTAAAGAATCTTGTTCATGTTTTACTGATCTCTGTCTTGATCTATCTTTTTCTATTTGTTTTAAACCCCCCCATTAAACATAGATTAGAGAATCTGATATAGTTTGTATTCCTTATCACCAGCAAAGGCCCCTTGAATATTACAGTTGCATTGACCAATTGAGTGACATCAGATAGTTGAGAACCAGCTACCAGGACCTTGGAAGTTAGGCTACTATATGTTGTCTTTCTTTTTTAGGATAAATAGAGTATAAATATTATGTTTTATGTTTTTTGTTTCATTTTCACCACCAACAGGACCCATTAAAATATAATGTCCATGTGGTGGCTTCTGACATTGCAAATACCCCTTCATTTGGAAACTCTATCTCTAAAGGATAGGCATCGACCAGTGGAGCATCTGCTAATTTATCTACAATGACTTGTCATTTTATTGCTTTGTGATCTATGTAATCTATGTCAAATTCACTTAGTAACATGACCCATTTAGCCATGCGACCTTTCAATGTTGTTCTTGATAACAAATATTTTAGCGGATCAACTTTGGAGATTAGCTTAATTGGATGACTGAGCATGTAGTGTTTGAGTTTCTGGGAGCTAAAGATGATGACTAGGTAGGCCTTTTCCATTGGAGAATAAATGAGCTCATAACCGACCAAAGTCCTGTTGATGTAGTAAACAACTAATTCTTTAGAGGATTCATCATGTTGTGCCAATAATGCCCCCAATGCCATGGAAGTAGCTAAAATATAAAGAAGGGGCTTTCCTGGGATAGGTGGCATGAGAATAGGTGGGTGAGCCAAGTATTCCTTAATATGATCAAAACCAAGTTGATATTGTGGGCTCCATTTGAATGCAATGTCTTTCTTTAGGAGGTGTGCGAACGATTGGCATTTTTCAGCAAGTTGAGCAATGAATCTACAGACGGACTGAAGTTTACCTTGTAGACTGCGTAGTTGTTTTAGGGTGCACAACAGAGGCATTTCCATGATTACCTTAACTTTAGAAGGATCAACCTCAATTCCTCTATGGGAGACGATGAACCCCAAGAGTTTTTTTCAACTGTGACACCAAACACACATTTCTTGGGATTGAGGCATAGCTTGTACTATTCTAGACATTCAAAGATCTTTTTAAGGATGGCGGGGTGCTCTTCCCTTGTTCTTAACTTTCCTAACAGATCCTTGGCCCCATATGGGGCTGAAATTGACAAATGAGGAATTTTAGAAAGTTCACTCTTGTCACCATGGGGATTGGAGATAGCCTTGGAGAGGATAAAGTGAATTTTTAATTCACTTTTTGGAAGAAACCAATGGGTAAGAGAAGATTCCCCCTAAAAGGGGTCCTTGTCCCATGGGTACGATGTTACCTTTGAGAGGTCATGGGGAAGACAAATACATGGGGGGAATAAGTGTGAATTTTTAATTCACATGGGGAAGAGGTCAACCCAAAAAAGGTAAGTACCAAGAAGGTTGACTTAAGGACATGCTAGAAAGGGTAAGTGATTAGGATTAGGATTGTGCAAATAGGTGATTAGGCTAATTAATGATGATTTAGAGGTGAGTGGATAGATATGGAGGATGTGACACTAATCCTAATTAAGGATATGCACATCTTAATGAAGGATTAATTAAATTAATCCATATTAGTGAAAGGGTTATGGAGGATGGGACAAGGAGAGAGAAAGAATGAATTAAAAATTGAAAAGGATAATTGACTAAATTAAATAAATTGATTGATTTATTTAATTTAGAGAGGAAATGGTAAAGGATAAAGTATTTAATTAAATACTTTTTGGAACCTTAGGGAAAGGGGATACTATTAATTAAATATGTCATTTAATTAATATAGATAGATTAGATGAATAAATGATAGGATTATGACCATATGGAAGTGGTCAA
>CM021100.1:204116672-204138727 GCA_007115665.2 Sequoiadendron giganteum
CCACTAGTCATTGTATAACATCTTGTGTCTATGTTTGATAGTCATTGCAAGTAAAGAATTATTTTGGAAGGTAAGTTTATGGGTTAAGAAACTAAATTCTATTGTGTTGCATTATTTATTAGGTTAATACTATCCTATGGTGTTGTAATAGTCCTAGTATGTCATTTATTGTTGACAACACGGTTGTTCTCAAATGGTGTTGACTATTCCACCTAGTTTTGTGACATATCTTTCTTATTTCCTAGTAGATTATTACCTTAGTGAGGAATTTATTTTTACACTTATTTTATAATTATAAAGTTGGTAAGGAAGAGATAACTCACTATTTAGGGTTTGGAAAAAGTACTTGTCAAGGCTATTTTCAAATTTTGTGAGAATTGAATGTTGACCACCCAAAGAAAATAACCATCTTTACTATGTATGAATGATATTAACATGGCATAAAATTATCATGATTACAATATCAACACTCAAATTATCTAATTTCAATCATCTTTATCATTATTATGTGAGATCAAGTAGGATATTTGGTAGTTTAAAATAAATTTTATGGATATATACTCATATATATTTATTCAATTGTTATAGATCACAAGAACCTAACTTGATTCATTTTAGAAGCATCCCCAATTTGAGGATAATGAGAGTGCATAGTACAAATGTTATATTTTTTAAATTAGTGGAGAGATTTAAATAGTGTCATACAAGTTACTTTAAATTTCAACAACTCGGTAATTCAACTTGAGGGTTTAGGATTAAACATACAAATGCACATAACTAAATAAGAAGCAATGAAAACCCATTCATGAGAAATTTCCTTGGAAAATTCAAACCCATTAATACACTTGAGAACTTTATTTCCAAGCACAAAGAAAGGAAATTGTTAAAAAATATTTTTAACACTCATAAACACATTCATGATAAGAATAATTTCATCTCTAACCCATAACCATGAAATGAAAATGCAAGTAGTGGAGACAAGATCTGACACATATTGAAGGCTCTTAGAAAATCATACATATTCTTTGTGAAGAGCACATGGACTTGAAAGACCTTCCAAAATCATAAACACATGAAAATATCTAATATGAATGGCCAACTAGGGCTTTCTAGAAGCCTTTGGATTATTTTGAACACGTCTACTATTATTCGTAAGTGAAAAATTTTATTCAAATGAAAGAAAATTCATTTTATGACATGTTACTAAATTTTAATATCCATACAAATCCTATTGTGTATTTTTGATATTGAAATTAACCAAATAATATCATATTAAATTTTAATATTCATTATTGATTTCACTTTTATAATCATTTCCAACATCAAAATTCAATATCCTTAGGATCTTTACCTCTAATTGTGTCAATGGGCATAATTCAAATAATTTAACCTCTACATGTTTTGAATGGTTATCAAACATTTCTAGAATTTCTACCTAGTTATTATATCATGTGTGGAAATTTTTAGTTAGATTCTAACATTTTTGTTTGTCTACTATATGGATGTTGATTGGTCTCGCATCATGGAAAAAGACGTTCAACACCCCCCTAGGGGGAAGTTTTCCTACAAAGACCTGTCATGGGAGACATATATCCTTAAAGGCTCCCAATTGCTTTCAACTTGGATTGAGGATGATAGATTAAATGAATTTATTGAGGGAGAGAATTCAAGAGACTCCTATCCAGCTCAATTTTACAAGAGTCACATAAGGAAAGCCACTCCTAATACAAAAACTAGGATTAATAGTCATTTTAAATACAACATGTAAGAATCATATGTTAACTACAAATGTTTATACTTACTATTGTGCAGTGAAAATTTGTTTCTAATAATTGGTCACCTATATTTATTAATTGTTTGAAGATTATTTATTCTTTGCATAGGTATTGGTGTGTGTATGGACCAGAGGACTATAGGGAAAAAGTTGCAACACCTTTTGATCCTTCCTTAGTTCCTAATTTGGGGAAAGGTAGTAGACCTGGTCGTAAACATATACAACGTGGTTGTACAACATATGAATCATGGTTCATAGGCCAAACCGTTTTTTGATATGGTACCACTAGGTTGAACATGTGGACAATGAAGGCATACCTTGTCATGGTCAAATAAACAAGTTTTGGGGAACAAGGTCCTTCTTTGCACCATATATTAGCAAACAATTGTATCAGTGGGTGGAGTCA
This sequence comes from Sequoiadendron giganteum, assembly GCA_007115665.2. Lineage (NCBI taxonomy): Eukaryota > Viridiplantae > Streptophyta > Pinopsida > Cupressales > Cupressaceae > Sequoiadendron > Sequoiadendron giganteum. The sequence goes on from CM021100.1 coordinate 204,118,853, forward strand.
TTATTATTGCATGGCATGCCTATAGATTCAGTGCATAAAAAACATAAGCAAATGATGCATGAGAAGATGACCATGTTTGAGGGTCAATCTTCTAGGGGTGATTTTCTTACCATGGATAACATTGCAAATATTGATCATAAAATTAAGACATCAAGCTACATATTTTATAGCAATGATGCTCTTTAGGTGCAACAATGGGTTTTGGAAAACCCTAAAAAGTGGTTTGCATATCAAGAGTATAGTGCCATTGTTCTTGATGGAGATAGATAAATCCCATTTGTTTTGAAAATTAAATTACCAGAGCAACTTGACTAGATGCTTCAATATGGCCAAAACAACATATTGTCCATGGATTCTACATTTGGTACTAATGAAATGAAGGTATGTTGTGTATTCCTTAGTATATTTGAAATGAAAATTTTTACAATCAAATAAAAAATAGTATTTATGTACATTGTACCTTATGTCATACGATAGTTTCAATTGTATACAATTCTTGCATTCAACTCAAAGAATATGGGGGTGCTTGTGGCATGGGTCATTACGTCTAGGTCTTGTGCATATGATATTGCATATTGGATGCACATTCTTCTCCAACGGGTTCACTTGAAGAATATTGATTGGAAACTAAATGCATTCATGGTGGATGATGCAGTTGCTGAGATCAAAGCTATCAGGTATTTTATTTTTCATTAAAAATTTGTAAGTTTTTGTAAATATTTTAATACATCACATGTACGAATTTTAAATATTGAGTAAAATTATTCATGATGTAGAGAAGTGTTTCAGTGTGATGTATATCTATGCTCTTGGCATGTTAGACATGTGTGGTTGAAGAACTTGATCACAAAGGTCAAAGATAATGTAGATAGATGAGAGATGTTTGATAGACTCGGATATATCATGCATCGTTCAATAGATGAGGATTTTGCAAGGAATCAGGTTCACAAATGTATTGAAGACTTTAAATATACACAACGGTCATTCATTGAATATTTTAAGGGATGATGGTCTGACAAAATGAGTATGTGGGCTATATGTTGCCATACACTAAAGAATATAGGGCAAGAGACAAATGGTGCCATAGATTCTTACCACTCACACCTAAAGAGATGATTTTTGAAAGTAGTCGAGTTTTTTGCAAATTTTCATGTTCATTGGTTGGTCCATCAACTAACAACACATGTTTATTTATATTATTGGTGGGTGTGAGTTAGCAAGAAACATGGTTTCTATAGGAACTTTGATATTGAGAAGATTGAAAACACATCTTGGGTTTGAGCCTTGCAAATTCTAGATGACCATGTTACACTCAATGGGACTGATGATTGCATAGCATGGGTGACAAGTGAAAGCAATCCTTATTTTCGATATGAGGTGTATAGATCCTCACCTGATCTATGTATGTTCTCTTGAAGCTTTTTAATACAAGGATACATGTGCAAGCATGTGATCAAAATGAACTTGATGAGGGAGAGATGACATCTATCTAACAACTTGCATGAAGACCTTGATAATATTGCTAATACAGTTGATTATATATAAGATGGATGCACTGCCAGTGTCTCTAATCATTTGGTAGTTGAAAAAAACAATTCTTTTATTCTATTGGTTATCATTGTTTGCAAAAAAATGTGTTTTAAATGTGTTGCAATGTCAATGTAGGAAATTGATGAATTTGATGGGATTAGAGGTAATTAAAAATTCCATCTCTTGGAGGATTATTTTCTACATACATAGGTGGCATTATAACCACATTTTTCTCGTTCCAATTCATGTTAGTTTGATTAGTAATTTTTAAATTATTTCTATTTTTTTTGTATTCTATTGACAACAGAGATGGAGATGCAACGATAGAAAAGAAGTTGCAACTAACAGTCATGTTTCAAGAAATTTTTATTGACACATTTGATTTGGAAACACTTACTTTCATTGAGAGGATTTTAAAGGATTTCTCAAACAAGGTCCAAAGTAGACACATCTCATCGTAGCTCAGGTTAGACCATCCAAGTGTGTATCCATTTTCCCCTATACAAGATGGATTTGGTCACACTCTTCATTGACAAAAAGACTTGATTGAGTGCATGAATATGAGGAGAAGGCCAAGTATCTCCAGAAAAACACCTAAGTTTCCACAAATGCCACAAAATCTTAAGCGTCGAAATTGGTTTGATGATCTTGATAAGGAAAATGAACAAGACAAGGATCATACCCAGTACAATGAACGTAATCTTGACATGATTGACAACACAGAGTTTGGAAGCATGCAAGATACTATTGCAAGCACACATGATTTTATTGAGAACACATAGGATAGTGTCATCATACTCAAGTTTAGTTGTGTACTAGAAGCATTTTTAAGACTTAGGAATTCCATCATTTTATTTTGAATGTTACCAACATAACTGAAATGTTTGTCAATTTCCAATTAGTTGAATTGAGGGATATGGAAAACTATTATGGTGAATCATGATCTATGCATAAATTTATTTTATTTTTGATGTACTAGAGTTAAGCTATATCAAGTGCATAAAACAAAAAACTATGTATCAATTCAAATACATTCATGGGAACATGTCTAATATGAATGACCAATTAGGGATTTTAGAAGCCTTTAATTTATTTTGAACATATCTAATATTATCCATAAGTCAAAATTTATATTCATATGAAAGAAAAATAGTTAAATATGATGTTACTAAAGTTTAATATTCATACAAATCTAGATGTGAATTTTACAATCATTGCCCACATTGACATTTGAAATCCTTGGGATATTTACCTATAATTTCTTAGTTTTTTCTATGTCTAAACTAATTATATTATTTCCAACAAGCTACCATATTGTGTTCTCTATGCAAATTCTTAAATTTGTCCTGCTATCAATTTTTTGAATCTAGGTAGTAGTTGGTGAGTTAATTATAAAATGTTTCATATGGATGAAGCCAACTAAAGAGAACAATGTCTAGGCCATAGTTACATTTAATTTTTATGATATCCAATAATAATTCTCTAAATTTTATTTCTATAATTTTTATATATTTTCTCTTTTGTATGACAATGCCATTATTAATATATGAGAGTTTATAAAAGGATGTCTTTCCCTTTTCATTGTAAAATTGAGTACATATAATGCCAAAATTTCTTTAAGTATTATAAGATAAACCTTCTACTAGTTAGATATGTAGGGAGATTGTATAGATCACTTGCATGGCTATAAAGCTTGATGATTGTGCTAGCTTTCCCAAAAAACTAGTCACCTTTTTTGGTAGTTTTGATGATTTGGTAGGATTTTATAATACTTGAATGGTTTGGTCTTTGACGAGGTTGATAGAGGGTATGAGGAACCATTCTATATATTTGTATTAGCATGAGGTCCTATGTAGATATGGAGTCTATATGACCACCAGGTGATATCCAGGTATTTTATGACAAAGCTCAAGGTTAAGGTAAGGATATACGAGTTAATATTTATTGATGAAAAATCATATGTATTAGGATTGAAGGGACTTGAACTTATTATTAGTTTTTAAATACTTTAGTTGTATGATTAAATTTGACCATCTAGGAAACCTTATAAACCTATCTATAAGAGTTCTTTTAGTGATGTTTTAAAGAGTATGTTCACTATTGTTGATTGTATGTTTGATACAATTTGCATGTACAAAATTATTGAAGAAATAATGAACCATTTGCACATAATTTCAACACCCTTTATCAAAAGTTCATAATTTGTAAGTCAATTTTAAAAACTTTGATAACATGCATTTGGTTAAAATTTGGTAGCGTATATATGGTTTTTAAAAATGTTTAACAAGATATATATTTTGGTATATTAATGTGAGAGCTAATATATTTTTTGATGTGGGTGAGCAAGATGTCACATAATGCGCATAAATGGGTATCTGATTGGTTGTCCAACTATCACTGCCATCTTCCATGGAATGTCCTCCTTTGTATAGAGGAATTGGGTGTCCCCCATTGGTTGAGAGACAAGATGGTGAATAGAATTAACACAAATGGGCCAATGATTAGTCTAAGATTTCATGATAAATCCTTGACTATATGCAACCCCTTGTTATGTATGAATGAGCACACATGATTTTAAAAATAAGAGTGTTGAATGTAAAGTTGGTTGCATGTGTCCATACATGTCTTGAAAGTATATGTGAAACTCTAATTTTGATATCTAAGTATATTTAATATGGATAATATGAAATGATAATTAGAATTCACATTGTAATCTCTCTATGAAAACTTATTTTAATAGTATCTCTCTATGTTTCACAATAACTAAAGTACAAGGTTAAAAAAATGTATATGTATATTTCCTATTACATCTGACAAAGCTCCTTTATCCTTTATCCTTTGATGGATGTCCATACCCTATTACAAACCTCTCATTTTGGCATAGGTAGGGAGGATATTGGCAAAGGTCATGGAGTCTTGTTTTACACCTATCAATTGCATTTTCTTGAAAGCTTATAAAGCCTTTTCAACAAAGTCATCTTGTGCATATCTTGCAATCAAGGCATTCCATGAGAACATATTTCTTTGAGGAATTCTATCAGACAGTTCATGTACTTTTTCTATGCTTAGAAATTTTAGATGTCTTTCCATAATGGTATTCCATGAGATGACATCTTTGAGGCATTATGTGAAACAATTCATGTTCCTTGTTTATACTTCCATGTCTACCTGGGCAAGTGCACATGCCTTGTCTATGCTTCCACATTTCACATACATGTCTACTTGATAGTTATAGCCACAACATTTGACAAACTTCTATCCTTACAAAAATCCCCCTTCCACTATGCTTTGATGGATTTCCATACCCTGCTCCCATTTTTGCACAAGTAGGGAGGACACTTGCAAAGGTTATGAAATGTGGCTTTGCACCTGCCAATTGCATTTTCTTGAAAGTTTCAATATCCTTTTTAATGATTCTATTTTGTGCATATCCTGCAATCATGGAATTCCATTAGATGACATCTCTTTAAGGAATTTTGTCAAACACTTCACATGCCTTGTCTATTCTTCCATATTTTTCATACATGTCTATCAGACCATTTCCAGCCCTAATATCTGACAAAAATCCTCTTTCCATTATGCTTTGATGGATTTCCATGTTCTATTCCAAAGCTCCCATTTTGGCACAGGAAAGGAGGATGCTAGTAAAGGTTGTTGAATTTGGCTTTATAGCTGCCAATTGAATTTTCCATAATGACATTCCATGAGATAACATCTCTAAGGCATTATGTCAAACAGTTCATGTGCCTTGTCTATTCTTCCATTTCTAACTTGGAAGTTACACATGCATTATCTGATTCCATTTCTAACTAGGAAGATAGACATCCCCGGTCTGTGCTTCCATTTTTAACTAAGTAGTTACACATGCCTTGTCTATGCTTCCACATTTTGGATTCATGTCTAGTTGGGCAGTTATAGCCACAACATTTGAGAAAATTCTTGTATCCTTTGTAGCAACCCTCCATTTTTCTCATTGGATTAGATAGTGTGTATGTTTTTGTTATGCTTTATTTTATGTTAGCACCTTGACTATGATATACTATCATGCTTGGTTATTATTTTATCGCTAACTTTAGAGAGATGTGGATTTTATATTATGATGTGATGGTACCTTATTTTGATGTTATCATTATGACATGCTTTTGGAATAGCATAATGGTTATTTGAATTAATATTTTTATATGCACATGAGTAGAACATTGATGTTAGAATTGTTAGTTTTGTGAAATTGTATTGGTGAAGGGGATGAAATTGCACCACTCACTTGTGAGCGCCCTACGATTCTGTGATTATCTCTTCACAGTATGTTCTATTATGATGTATATATGCATGTTCGATATATGCCTTGTTTACAAGTTTGTAGGTATAGGACACCGACTCCACTTGGTTTCATAGGTTTGAGTGCATCCATTGCCCAATGGTAATGTTGATTGAGAGATAGTAGCTAGGTTTCTTGTGTCAAGCCACCACCCTAGTCATAGTGTGTTGTCGGTTCTAGTTGGTTTTGTTTGTTAAATGTCGTTGAATTTTTCCTTGAAATTAATTATGTTGCAAAGTTTGAAAAAGGTAAATAATGGATTTAAATATTTTAGTTGATTATTAAATTAATCTGGTTTATTATGTTAGAAGATGACAATTAATTAATTCATTCATTCATTTAATCTAATTGGTAAAATAATTTAATCTAAGGATCATATTTATTTTATTAATTAATTAAATTAGTTGAATTAAGTTAAATTAGAAATGCTAAGTATTAAATTGGAAATTATTAATTTTTTTAATTTTTAAAGTATCTTGAGGATTTGGTGCCATTTGATTTTAAAAGATATTTTGGTTTTCAACATGTGTTTGAAAAATTTATGAAGGTTGTTGGGAAAATTTATTCATGGAGAAATTAATGGTTGTAATGGGAAGAAGTGAGAAGCTTCTTCATAGAAGGAGGAGAGAGGATATTTTTTTGTGGCGAAAAAGGTTTTAGAAATTAAGTTTTTGTGATTGCATGTGTTGGTTGAAATTTTGAAAAAAATATATAGTCTCAAGAATGTTTTTGTGTTCTAGAATTTTATTGTTCTAGAGGAAGCTCTGGTTGATTTGGGAAAAAAATTGGATCTATGGAGGAGGCGCTATGTCAATTCACATCTTCTCAGGAATTGGATTTCAGGTTCCTCTTTCATTTCTAGTTGGTATCTTATTGGAAAGTTTTCTTAGTTTAGATTACTGTCTGGAAAAAGATTGTCTGTGAAATTTGTAAAGTTTTTGAGTTGTAAAAATTGTAAATGTCGTATGTGAAATTTTCTATGAAAATGAAATCCTCTGTAGAATGAAATCTTTTGTTGAATCTATTGCCAAATTTAAATTGGAATGATTGTAAACAAAGAAGAACCCAAAAGAAAACAATAGAGATTTGGAAAATTCTTTGTCGGGAAGAAATTTAACTCTCTGTAGAAATAAACTTCTCGAGAAAATTTGGGTAGAATTTTTTGTAGAGAAATATTACTCCAGTTCATTATTGAATTTGATTTCTGTAGGAAATGATTGTTTCCAATTAAATTATTTTTCTGAAGAAAATTTAGGGAAAAAGACCTCTGTGTAAAATTTCTTCTCTGTAAAAATAAAATTGGGTATTTTCTTGTAGATGGCCTTTTTTGAAAAGAATTTTTCCAATTAAAACTATCGTTTTGAAATTCGTTGTATATATATTATATATACATACACATATATATAAAATATATATATATATATATTTATTTATGGATACCTTTCATTATAGAAATGTCTGTATTAAAGTATTCTTGCTATCGTCGTATGGTGATTTCTTCATCTGTCGCTAGGGATGAATTTCATTTAAAAAGTTTTATTTTCAATGAAAGTTTATAGGGGAGGGAGTGTGGAGGTACTACCTCCACAACCCCTCACACACCCATGGCCGCTCCGTATTGTGTTGGGGGTTCGATCATGTATGAACACAACCGCCCCCCCTGAAAGTTTAAAATGCACTCTTTTAACTTTGCTTTTGGCCGCTTCTTATGACATTTGCTTCGAATTTTATTTTTATGAATAAAAGTTTAATAAAATATATATTCATTTTGTAAATATATATTATATATATATAAATAAATATATATATATATATTTGTATGTATATATAAATATATAGGTTTTATTTTTAAGTTTTTAAATATTATATATTTATGTATATATATTATTTATATATGTGTATATATACAAGTGTATATGTATATGTAAATAAATATATTTAAATAGAATATTATTTAGGTGCATGCATAATATGCATAGTTAGGAGATTTAAAAGGAATCATCTATTTGAATGAAATAATATTTAAGTATAAATTGATGTTTTATTTAAATGCAATTGAGGGAATTGAAGTATAGATAGATTGATTTTCTTCTTTGTCTAGAAAAAGAGGTTTTGTTTAATTAGATTATTTAAGTGATTTATATTATTGTTTTTCACTGAATGAAATTGGATTTAGGAAATCCAAATGATAGATTTATTTCTTGTCTTGATTTCCCTCTTGTATCTAATTTCTTCTAGTTATGTTTTGGGGGGAAAATTGAATTAGAAGTGTTAGTTAATAATTTGTAAGTCTTCCAGAAGAGTCATTAGATTTGGGGGTTGATGTATTGCATTTCCAACCCATTTATTACCCTTGGTTAGTGCGTATTGTCTTATCATTAAATCACTAGTTTCCATGAGCAGGGATTTGTTGCCTCCTAGGTTTGGAGTGGTATTTGTTTTGTGTTTCCTCCTAGGTTTGGAGTGGAAATTTATTTTGCATTGCCTCCTGTGTTTGGAGTGGAATTTTTTTGTGTAGCCTCCTATGTTTTGAGTGGGTTATTTTATCTATTTTTGTGCACAATGTTACCCTGGTGATGGTTTTTGATCCATGTGTTGTCAATTGGAGAGTGGCTTTCATTAGGGGCCAAATCCCTAAAGAGGTAAACTAGGTAACCTTTTGATAGTTAATCAAGTGAAAACATAATTTAAAATAATTAAGGGATTGGGTAGTAACTCATACTAATTTAGATAAGATAGCCTCACTCATGGACTCAATTGCTCCTTTGGTCTTGGGATGAGTGGGAAGGCCTCGAATGTTGAAGGTCATCTACCTTGTCTCTTTGAAAGGTATGTTGATCCCATATGAGTAAGAATGGGGGTCGGGGATCAATTGAAGTTGCCAAGGTTTAACCAGATAGGGGTTGGTAACCTATGAAGATCTGCATTGGGTAACCCATGTCGAACTGGTGTGATGACACTCTTCCTATGGCAACGGTCTATGTGTATGGTTTAGTTGACATACTTAATTATTGTAACTCTAGAAGCAATGTAACCTTTGTAATAGTGTGGTTCTAGTATTTGGTTAAGTTCAATATGTGTTAGCCTGTGTCTAGAGGTAGTAGGTCTTGTCTAGGAATCCTTGTTACTATCTCCTAGCATAGGGGGTGGGCCTTCGGGTACCACTTGGTTGGGAGGAACATGCACCCTACTCCATTAGGTCCCCTTTCTTTTGTTCGTGATGGCGAGATCTTTTTGTTGGAGAGCTCATGGATTCTAGTTGATATGTTCATTTCATTTAAAGTATTGTTACAGTTGACTCTTGTACTTATATTACTCCTCAATTGTGTTCAAGGAGGTCTCATGTAATTTGTAACACATATGTATGATCTTCCTCATTCTGGAAATGAGTGTTGTGAACCTTATTTGAGAATTAATGTAATATTTCGATCTTGATGTATATCTAACCTATGTGATGCAATTTTAATGTTTTGAATGTATGTACTTTAATTCTTGTTTAGTAACTAATTATATGTTATGGTTGAGTATTTTTTATGTTTATGTAATGGAGATTAGATGTAACCTTAGTCTCATGCCTTAGAGGATGTTGGTGATAGCTAGTGCACCTTTCATGTTAATATTGCACTTTAAAATAAATAAATAAAATTATACGCTTTCGTAGTTGTTGAAACTTCCTCTGGGGTTACTTCGGGGGGCGTTACATCCTTACAAAAATCTCCTTTCTAGACTAAAAGGGTAATTTAAATCATTTCCACCAATCTCTCCAAGAACAAATAATTAATTTTAAAAATGCTCCTCACAGTCTAGCACAACCAGGATAGTCAAAGCATTGACTATAAACTAACAATGTTATATCACATTAGTAGTAATTACATCCATGTATTTACAACAAAAATACTAAAAAGAAACCACCAACCTTCTATGCTAGAATAGTACATCTCTTTAAAATCCTTGAACCATTGGATATGAGTGTTTAGGCTGAAATTTGTGAAGATGGATATTTTCCTCTTTTCAAAAAATGAGGCATCTAGAGCTATGGCACCAGCAACGGAAAAATTTACACCAAAGCTATAGTCTACAAGTTCCCTTAAATATGGAGGAAAAAATGACATTCCATATGCCTTGGCTAACCATACAAAACAATACACCAATATCAAAATCATAGAAATACCATTATAACTTCAATAAAATAGAATGCCATATCCCCTGGTTGAGAGAAAGTTTTGTTCCATATTCATGTCTACCTCTAACCTAGCAAAACACTTAACTAAAACATCTAACAAACTCTTGGCTGAAAAAACAAAACCATGAATAAATTCACTCAAGGGAATGATATGAACATTGGAAACATATCAATAAAATCACTAACAAGTCTTCTATTAGAGCAACAACTTGTGGACTTGTTAAAATAGGTCTCTCCATAAGGAAGCTTTGTGATTGTATTTAATACACTGGGACCAAACATAATTAGGTTCCTTGTATCAACCAATGAGTCCCCAAACTGGTATATTGAACTATATCAGTTATCATTTGCATGAACTGAATGCTCACTGCTAAATATGAGGATAATTGAAAACAAAGAAATAAGATTCCAATATTGCCTACTGGTGCTCCTGAATTCCATATCTCTGAATTGTTGAAATCTATTTTGTGAATATCCCTCAAATATTGTGCCTTGTATATTCTTCCACATTTTGTATACATGTCTACCAAGGGAGTTGCAATCTATATTATGAATATCTTGCAATCATGGCATTCCATGAGAACATGTTTCTTTGAGGCATTCTGTTTAACAATTCACATGCCTTGTCTAAGCTTATGCATATGCAATAATGGAAATCCATGAGACCACATTTCTTAGAGGTATTATGTTAAACCATTCACAGGCCTTGTATATCCTTCCACATTTTGCAAACATGTCTACCAAGATAGTTGCAACTAAAACATCTAACAAAAACCCTTTGTCCTTTACCCTTTGACGAATGTCCATACCCTATTCCAAATGTCCCATTTTTGCACAAGTAGGGGGGTTGTTGGAAAAGGTTTCAGAGTCTGGAAAAGCCTTTTAAACTAATACATTTCATGTATATCCTGCAATCATGGCATTCCATGAGATCACATTTCTTTAAGGAATCCCTGCGTAACAGTTCACATGTTGCGGCCTGTCAAAACCCTGCTTCCATGAATGGTAACCTTGAAAACCAGAAATAGCGAATGGTAACGACAGATGGATCCTTCCAAATAGTGATCGCCAACGAGAACATAAAAATAAAAAATTAAAAAATGGCAATGGGAAAGGCCTCTCAGCAAAAGCTAAAACAACACGGGATGTTGAAATGATCGGTTAAGAGGGGGCCCCACCACACATACACACTAAGCAGTCAGAGCTTAGTGTGTGATGTTTAAGCCTATCCTACAATCCATTGATGTGTGCTAGCTTGAGGATAGCGTAGTCAACTCTTCATAGAAAAATCTACGCGGCTTTCAAAAATAGAAAGATCATGGTTTGGAGTGAATACAATTCATTGATCATAATGATCTATAGCATGTATTCAGCCTGTATAATTTTTTTTTTTACCTTCCACATAGAGATCCTCCTTTACCTTTAACTATGTTGGAGCAATGAAGCTTGATGTGCAAAATTTCTAATGTTGCTTCAAAATGAAAATCATGACTACTTGAAAAGACAAATCACTGCTTCTTTTACACCCCCATGCCTCCACAAAGGTGCCCATAAATCATGTGGCTTGCTCAATGCAATACCCACACCCTTCCAACAAAAGTGTGGGCTTCAAATGGAAGAGAGTAGCCTATTGATGCTGTGATATGCAGCCTCGTAATCAATTTGGCCTACACAATATCACAAGGGCTTTTGATCCTCATGTGGATGCTTACGGGTTGCAAATTGTGCCCCTATGTGTCACCTCCTCAAAAAAAAATTAAAGCACGTGGGTCTAGTGAGAGGGTGTGAGGGTGAGCTGAAAGGGCAGAATGTGAGTCAAATGATGTTTAGAAGGAACAATGTAGAGTCCAAATAGAGCAACACGTAGACTATCCTCATTCCTTCACATCCAAGTGAATGGGTGCAGGTCTTAGGTTTCCATGCCTCCCTCTACACTACATGCCTTGGATTTTACTCACAAATGTGTGGCCTCGTTGCAGAGAGTTTACTTTTGGCCTAAAACTTCTACAAATTAGTGATACACAATAATGGAATCGAACCAAATATAATTGTGTTCACCTATGGGCTTGTAAATATCTCCACCTAAAGCTCTGATGTGCCATATTAGAATTAGGAGAATCTAGGAGGTGAAATGACAAGCACAACTGAACAATGCAAAGTTTGTATTTAGTTGATCCAAGTATATTACCTTTTAACAAGGTGTATATATATAGGAGTGAGGAAGGCAACCAACCTCCATTAAATGAGGGTAGGAATCCTCACGCATGGAGTGGTAGCATGTTGCCTAACACAAATGAAGGAAAATGTGTCAAAATTAAGTCGAAATCTCTCGCGACACCTATCAACATTGACACCTCAATGATAATGAGTCAATGGTACACCTAAGTAGGCTTAAGTAAGCCAAGTGTATGCATAAAGTGTAATATATACACTAACAAAAAATAATTATCTTGGACATATTATAACTAAGAAAGGAATTATAGTTGACCCAAATAAAATAAAGGTGGTAGTAGAATGGCCAATTCCTAAAAATGTTTTAGAAGTAAGAAGATTTATGGGACTAGCAAGGTACTAGAATATTTATAATATTTTTAGAGGGGTTCTCAAAAATTTATAATTCTATCACCTCCTTAAAAAGAAAGGGTAAAAAAAATCATGGACCTAACAATGCAGTAATGAATTTCTAACATTACAAGAAAATTTGACTATAACACCTATTCTAATGGTCCCTAATTCAAATTCACATTTTTTAAGCATAAAAAATGCTTCTATTGAAGGATTGCGAGGATATTATTTCTAGATGAGGGTATGGTAGCTTATGAATCTAGCCAATTAAAAACTCATGAAGTGAACTATTCACCACATGATTTGGAGCTAGCAGCCATTGTTCATTCTCTACAAAAATGCTAGGAATTTCTTTCTAGGAAAGTCATTTTAATTAAAGGTAGACCATGAAGGTGTTAAATATATCCTTACAAAACCTCACTTGAATGGTAGAAAAATGAGATAGTTAGAATTTTTAAGTGAGTATGATTTGAAAATAAAATACATCGAGGGGAAGGAAAATAGGGTAGATGCCTTAAGAAGAAGAAGACACTTGTTGACTATAGAAACCTTCAAAACCACCTTGAAGGATCAAGTGTTGGGACAAAAAATAAATGATCCATGGTACTAATATGTCACCACAATCTTAGAAGAGGGTCTAGCTAACCGTAAGGTGGAAGGGTACACTCTTAATAATTATTAAGTTTGTCTAGATACAATAAAATAATTTGTATCCTTGACTCAAGTGAATTGAGGATGTTGGTATTGTCTAAACTCGTAATAACCATCATTTAGGACATCCTAGGATAAATAAAATATATTTATACCTCAAAAAATATATTTTTGGCAAGGGATGAAGAACGATAGAGTGTAATTTGTGGATATATATGTGTAGACACCCAAAATTATCCATGTCATAACATTACCTAGTTGATACATGACCTTGTAAAACATCTTGTAATATTTTACCCTAGGTCATTACATTATCCCACTTATCCCATTTATTCCACTTAATCACCTTCCCAATTAATTAAATAAATCTCATTTATTTAATTAATTCCCCCTTCACATGTCTCAAAATAATTCAAATTAAATATTTGAATTAATCCCCCACTTATTGCCACATTGCAACATGTGTCACATGACTACAACTCTTCACATGCACACATAATTTAAATAATTTTATTATTTAAATTATGAGATTCTCACTCACATCCTATTTTTAGCCCCATTCATTGTGCGTCATAGGCATCTTTTCTCTCCAAAATAAATAAAAGAATCCCACTTATTTCCTCACATCCTAATTTTAGTCTCATGTCATAACCCACTTAATGTGTGCCATAGACACTAAAATCAACTTTTAATCCTAGCAATACACATCACACATTTAAATTTTAATCTTGGCCATTGAATCATATCAACTCTTTCCTATAAATCAAGCCTTCATAGGCCATTTGGGAGGATCTTCTTCTAGCATCCTTACTCTACCAAAATTCCCTCCAATCGTTTCATTTGTCTATCTATTTATCTTCTTCTATCATCTCCATGTTATCATTATGCTGCAAAAATGAGCAATCAACAGTCAAACCTTCAAAATCTTGCATTCTCATCTAGATGGAAAAGAGCAATGGAGATAAATCAAATCTAGCTTGGAGATCGGTTTGCTTTGTTTTCTTATTTTAATTTTCATGCTAGTTTGTGCTCTATTGTGCTTCTTAGGGTTTTTCTTTATAATTTTTTTATGTATTTTTCTCTAATATTTTTACCCTAACTACATTGGTGAACCTAATGTGAATCATTTGATCTAGCTTGCTTTTTTGCAGGTTTCATTAACTTTTTATTGCAAATCTACCAATTTTTGGACAAAACCCCAGGTTTTACAAATTTTGTCATATCTTCCGAATGGCTGCACATTTCTCTATAATATTTTCAAATAATATTACAAATCATCTCAAGGAACTATAGTTAAAAGTTGAGGGTTTATCACCATTTTTGTAGGAGTTATCATTATTTTATCTTTTTTTCATAAAATTGACTTTCTCAACGCAAATCAGCGAATTTTCTAGAAATATTTACATTTTTGGAAATCTCGTGGAATTTTAATGGGGGTCTCTGTTTTACAGATTTAATTTAGAGGTCAAATATAATGCAAAACAATTTGATCTTTTTTTTTTGTAGGTTTTTCATGAATCCACATTTCTAGGCGCAAAACATGGAATTTTTCTAACTTCTTTACATTTTTGGAAATCTCACAAAAAATTAGGAAGGTTTTCTTCTTTAATTTTTTATTTTTCAGATCAAAAATATCTTCAAATAATCAAATCTAATTCAGTTATGTTAAAAACATGTATATGAAATTGCAATTTTCTGATGAGATTTTTTTTATGATTACATTATACTATTATTATTTTTGATTTTATAGGTGATCATAAGGAGCTTTAGTAGCAGAAATATCAGTCATACACAAAAAATTGGAAAGTGAAATCTTTTGGGTGCACTCATTCTATTATCTTTATCTCTCATTTAATCAATCAATCTTGTTTGCAAAACACTTCAATTTGGGGTTTTAAAATGAACATCTTGTTTGCAATCACATGTCAAAATTGGGCTTAAAAAAAAAACAACCATTGTCTTCCCATCACACAGTTTGTCTTTGGGTTAAAAAGAACAAGTGTTTGAACTGTTTTACACACATTGTGATTTTCTAAAGGGAAATTAACAATTGTGAGTGTGAATCAAGTGCGTATGTGATCAAAAACACCTCACTTGGTTTTTTTTTGTCAAACCTTTCATAGGAGGTTTTCTAGGGGATTTCATCACTCCTAGGGATGACCTCAATCAAGGTGTGAATCGAGACACGCTTCTTTGGGAATTAAAATCTTGTCACTCTTGGCAAAGCTCCAAAGAACTTTATACCTTTGAGAAGTGAAGGTGAAGGGTGGGTTACCCCTTTCTCCCAACTGTGTGGTAGGATTTTTCTTTCAAATCATCCCTAGTCAACCTTGTACGTCCTAGCTTAAGACCTAATTGGCCATACCCAATTGACTAACATTAGGCTTTTTGTTGTGTATTCAAGTGTTTGCTTTCATAAAATTTAATCTTGAAAGACAGATTTATCATTGTCTTGTGTTTGATATTTCCCAAATCAAACTTTCAATAAACGTTTTCCACATCATATAATCTTTCCAAGATAAATCATCCTATTCATTCAAGAAATCAAATCACTTTAAATCATCATCGTAATATTAATCAAATATTTTCCAAAAGTAACACCATGCCAACATTACAATACATAACACAAAACCTCATTCACATACTTCAAATAGATCAAACAATCCAATCACCTTTAAACCAAAAAATCATTCAAGAAATCCATGACATGATCCAAAACCTTCAAACAAGCCAATAACCTCAAATGCAACATCTCATAGCACAAGACCAATATCTCATAGCCACTTGTCAAACCCAATAATCATATCATCCTCTATTCATTCAATACCAATCAATTTCACCTCATTCCTATGTGGCATCTCCCTCCATTCCATATCAATCTAATCCATCCACCTATCAAAACAATTCCACATCACCTTATCCCACCTCTTTCCATGTCAATGCCACATTATCATATCAATTCACTTTGCAACAAGAATATGTGAGCCAAATTCCACCTTCACAACAAGATCAAAAGCCTTTAAGTCTTAATGCCACCTTTGAGAAGGGAAATACCAATATAGCTCATGCATCCTATAAATATATTTTACCACCATCTAATCAAAGGCCTATCCTAAAGCCACCATGTCCTAGTCCAAATCCATTACTCCCCATACATTCCAACCCATCAAACCCTTCATTACCCACACCATCATCTAATCCTCCATCAAATCCACGCCCTAAGATCAAACATTTCAAAAATAAACCTATGGCATTACCCAAATTCACCTATCCACCTACAAATGATGTGAACCAAGGGCTACTAGCAAGGAATACAACATCACCATGTCATCCAAACCATATGTTTGAACCTACCAAAGAGTCTTCAAACACTATGCCCATTCTTACAACCCCATCATGTAGTCTCCCCCTTGAGCCTATTCAAGAGTCTCCCGCATTGAGCCCAAGTCAACCTCCATCATGTCTCCATGTTGTTGACCATCTAGAACATATCGAGCCTATTCAAGATTCATCCCCTACCACTTCCATTCAAGCAACCCAAGAGTTATATCAAGAGCCTCATCCTAAGCATGTGGAAATATCAAGCCCTAGTCCTAATGAAGATCAAATCACTTTCATCCAACCTATCCATAATCTATATCTTTTCTATGATCAATATGATATCCATAATGATGAAGATCTTATCCATGAGAAAATTGATCCTATACCCCCCCATGAGCAAGATATCCCAAATACACCTTCACCTGGTCCTATCCATGATCCACTAACATCCACTTCCTTTGATGAGACATATGCCTCCCAAGTCAACATAGAAGATCAAAAAAATATATTAGATCTTAGTGAACACAATGTTAATGAAAATCCCAATGATCCTTCCACATCCACCATCATATCCACTTGGTCTTTCCACCCTCATTCATGAATGTTCCTCCTTAGAACAACAATAACCATTATCTTCCGTTGCTTCATTTTCCCCATCCAATAAGGAACTTGTGTCTAGTGTTCCACCTACACCTAGTCCCATTGTCCATCACATACTCCAAAACATGAACTACCAAGGTAAAATTTTAGGCCTTCATGAACAAGGTATTTTGGAGCCCATCCATGTCAAAGTCCCTCCATTCTCATTTGGCCTTGGATATTCACCCCAAGGAAAACAAGCTAAAGATGTTGGTACTTCCTCCATCCATCCTAAGTCCTCTTTTCACCATAAATCATATTATACACCTAAAACATATGTTGCCATCCCTCCACCCTCATCCTATAAATGTCAAAAGCATGTGACCATAAACCTTCCACCATCAACTTTTCCACCATTTCTTCCAAATCCTAATATCCCTCCATCTAATCTACCTTCATTACTCCCAACACCTAATATTGCCATTATACAATCCCCTTATCCATCCATCCATAAATCCTCTAAAAATCCTAATGATGACCAATCAATGGACACATTGTCTAAATATGAAGCTTTCACTCATTCCACCATACCCATGGGATTTAAAATAAATTTGTTTGATGCCTCTATCTATAAAGCAAAAAAATTGAAGGGTCCTCATGCCCTAGGACACAAAAGAAATGAATCGAAGAAAAATCCATCCAAAAAGAAATATAAACGCATACCTCCAAAAGAAAAAGCTAAAACTAAAACAGTTTGGGTCCCTAAGAAAAAGGATAGCAAGTCAAACAAGGCATATACATCTCAAAAATCCCAACCATCCACTTCCACCTCACATTCCCACTCTATTCCATCCCACAAGAAAAATAAAATTCATAAAAATACTAATTTTATGTTGGTACCTAAAGCACTTCATCACCCATCTCCTAAGAAAACATCTTCATTTCTTCCTACACCCCCTCCAGATCAAAAGCTTCAACGTTTATCATAGTGTGTGCAACCATTGATCATGGTTCCCTTCCATTTCACAACAATTCCACATACCTCCATCTCCTCTCCCTTCACTCATTATCCTACATATCTCCCCCATCACCTTTCTATGGTCCATTCTTTTTGCTAAGCCTCCCATTCATCTCCCCTACATAATCCATATCATAATCCACCAATCCCTCCATAATCCACATTATAATCCATCATCTACCTACTCCATATCCCTTTCATGTCATCCCTTACCAACATCTATGAGCATAATGACATTTGAAATGGTCCATGTGATGTAATCCATCTCTAGTGGGACTATCACCTTTCATGGAACTATAAACTTGAGTCCCTCCTATCCATATTCCCATTCTCTTATCCAAAACTCAAAAAAGTCAAAAAAAAAGAGAAAAAAAAAGAAAGAAAAAAAAGTAAAGATAAATCCCTTCATCCAACAGTGAAAACCTAGTAAATAGGTGCCCTGGATAAGTACCATGATGATAACCTGGCAAATAGGCATCATGTGTAGGTTGATATTCTATGTCACTTACACTTGGGGGCATTTTGTCTCATCTGCACTATCTATCCTATCATGTCATTTATTATCATATCATTTCCATCCTACCTACCATCTTTAGCCATCATACCCATATACTTATCATATTGAGTCCATTCATCCTCTCTTCCTCTTTTTTATCTTGATGAAAATATGGGGTAAAATGTTGAAACATGCTTTTGATATCTTTTGATATACCTCATCCTTCCAAATAAGCCTATCATTATTCTAGTGTCATAATCTTTGTCACAAAAATCTTAATTATTGTACCTAGAATGGGGCATGTTAATCCTATGTGACATAGTCTTTGGAGATCACATCCTTGCTCTCCTATGATGCATGCATCTATTCCTTTCACTATGACCTATCCTTTTTATTGATCCATCTATCATGAGTCTTCTATCCCTTATCCTATCACCCACCCTTTCATTCATCAATACCCTTTATCTCCTTGCACCTAGACTTGGTTTTCCATTGTCATTGGTATCTAGCATAAAGGCTACCCAAATTTTCATCCATTGACATCTCAAAACATTTCAAAAAAATCCTGAAAAAAATGCAAAAAAAAAAGAGAAAAGTCTCAAAAATTTAAAAAATCAAAAGATTCCAAAATCCAAAAATCAAAACGTGAATAAAATCCAAAAATCAAACATTTCAAAAATCCAAAAATAGAAAACATTCCAAAATCCAAAATAAAAAATCAGCATCCATAAAAATCCAAGCAATAAAATAAAATAAAATCGAATCTTCAAATTCCACAAATCAATTCAAAACATCAATTCAACTTCTTCAAATCAATCTTTCAAATCAATTTTCTTCATCAAATTATCTAATCACATCACTTCTTCTAATCAAACCCATTCTTCTAATCAATCCAATCATTATCATCAAATCAAATCATTTCTTCATCAATCCAATCAATCAAAATCATTCCAAGTAAATTATTCTTCAACTTAATTCATCAATAATCATCCAAATCTTCAAATCAATCATCTTCACTCATTCCAAGCAATAATCCAAATTAAATTCAATCCTTAATCCATACCAACCAAGTTAATCAATCTTGCCAAATTATCCAATTGCATCAATGGTATTGATCCTAATCTTGTTGTAAACCCAATCAATCAATCAATCATCCTCATGTTGATCTAGGGATATATCGTTCCCCACAATGACAACACTATCATCATCATCAT